>JAVQIZ010091698.1:0-20842 GCA_036023535.2 Galaxias brevipinnis
TAGATCTATAAACAGTGGCGATTCTAGAGTCTGTTGGGGCCCCCAGGCAAAAATTCACTGGGGGCCCCTCGAACCAGCGTTCATAACCATTATGTTATAAATAATCTGACACTGCCAAAAATTTGCCAACTGTAAAAAAAACATTATTCTAAATATAAATATAAACACCATCAACAAATTTGTAAATCAAACATAAATAGTAAGAACAATTAAAACCAGAACTAACAAAAAACAGAACAATAAAACCAGAACAATATAAACTTAAATAAATAAATATTGTGTTGGAAAGAAGAATCCGACCGATTGTCGAACCTCAGATCCAGGAGGAGCAATGCGGAGTCCGTTCTGGTCGTGGAACAGTGGACCAACTCTTTACCCTGGCGGGGCTGTTTGGGGGGGCATGGGAGTTTGCCCATCCAGTCTACATGTGTTTTGTGGACTTGGAGAAAGCTTACGACCGTGTCCCCCGGGGAGTTCTGTGGGGGGTACTACGGGAGTATGGGGTGCCGGGGCCGTTGCTACGAGCCATTCGGTCCCTGTATAACCGGAGTGAGAGTTGTGTCCGTATACTCAGCACAAAGTCAAATACGTTTTCAGTGGGTGTTGGACTCCGCCAGGGCTGCCCCTTGTCACCGGTTCTGTTTGTGATTTTCATGGATAGAATCTCAAGGCGTATCCGGGGGGAGGAGTGTGTCCAGTTTGGGGACCTCAGAATTGCTTCTCTGCTCATTGTAGATGATGTGGTTCTGTTGGCTTCTTCAGACCGTGACCTTCAGCACACACTCGAGCGGTTTGCAGCCGAGTGTGAAGCGGTCGGGATGAGAGTCAGCACCTTCAAGTCCATGGTCCATGGCCATGGTTCTCTGCCGGAAAACGGTGGAGTGCTCTCTCCGTGTTGGGAGTGAGTTGCTGCCCCAAGTGAGGGAGTTCAACTATCTTGGGGTCTTGTTCACGAGTGAGGGTAAAATGGAGCGTGTCAGTAATCTGTAACGGAATACATTATGAAAGTTACCCTCCCAACCCTAGTAACCAGGGACTAGCTATGAAAAATCCTACCGGTGGGACCACACTGGCTAAAGGGTTAATGTTTTCTGGCTCTCCTTTTACATTTGGCCTCTAGCCAAAATGCTGATAGATTGCAGATGTAACTTTCTTCCGGCTACCAAGTCTTCCGCGCTTGCCATGTTAGCTACCTAGTTGTACCCTATAGGATAATGCCGCAAAAAGTAAGGTGACACAATTGATATGTCCTAAATGTTTTATGTCCACTAGTGCTTAAGATACCTAGACCAGGATTGCACTGCTTGACAGTTAGTCCACAAACATATTATATACACTTAGTTTATTAGAACAAATGAAAAATATGGCAGTATTTGAAAGCACACCGTGAGCATAAACAAATACTGTGGGTTAACAGTTTACTCAGTGTATTACCCAGCCCTACTTGGCAGTTCTCACCCAATCAATGGAGCTTTTTACACACTCGACATATAGCTGTTTTGATGTGTTTTTACTGTTCTGTGACTGTTAAATTCAATTGTAAATGTGAAGTCTTTTTTATCTACCAAATTTACAGTACCAGCACATTACATAGTACCAGTACAGTACATACAGAGATTTAGGGAATTGATGTTTTGAGGAAGCATAGATAGATAGTATTAGAAATCCAGGACACCTATGTTTTCTCTAATTGCTCAAAGATATACGTCTGAAGACATACAACGTAAAAATAACTAGTAAAGGATACTACTTTCATAGTATTAGTTTTGTAATCATAGTTGTGGGTAACATTATGTTCCTGCTGTTACCAGGGCCGCAACAAGTGTCCGATTTAGGGTGACAATGGGGCCTCTAATTGTAGCTAAATAGTTGCAGATGTCAAAAACAATTTTTAAAACAAATCAGTTAAATTTAGCATTAGCCTACTTATGTGCCAATTAATCCTAAAAGAAAGATGCACAGATTTTGGCTGTTAGTTTGACTGGCAACAATAAAAAAAGAAGCAAGCAGCAGTAATTTCTAAGGTGCATTTCTGCAGTGAGCACGTATCAAACGGGGAGAGAACAAACCTTTTATTGTTAGAAGCTAAATAGATGATTTAAAAAAACACATTTGTAGTAATGCCATGGTATATTTTTTAATGGCTACGACTTTGTTGACTTCTCTGCAGCAATGAAAAATGAGACGAGACATTAGTAGGACTGTAATAGTGCGATCGACTCACATGCGAGATTAAAGTTGTAGAACAATCGCCCTATATACCATTCACCACAAGATGGCAGACTAAGAGTGGGTTTGCAAAAAGGCCTGCAGCTATTTGAATAATAATAATTCATTGGATTTAGTTTTTAGTGCTATTCTCAGGACTCAAAGCGCTTTACAAATTGGGAGCCAATTAGGTACACACAACAAACGGACAGACTGCTATCACAAACAACAATTAGTCTGGGTGATACCATGGTAGCCAATTCGCGCCAGACTTGCTCACCCAACATATCACAACAGACTTTTGCACACACACATACAGACAGACAGACTAACTGACTAGTGCTATTGGCAGGGCTTTAGTCAAGGCACTGATAGGAGTATTAACCCATGTTTTTTTTACCATAAGGACATGAACAATGTTATGTAATATGTTCACATTGTTTGTATGGTGGCCCTTAGAGGCCAACACACTGCAACTTAAGAAAACACATGCAAATAGACAGAACGCAAACAAATTAAAAAAACATCTACATCAATTTGACAACACATGCTCAGCATTTTGCATATGTGCTGTAAGAACAGATGACACAACACATTACTGAAACATGCTGCCAGTACAGAAAAAACACCACATTGTAGAAACACTCTGCAAATATAGAAAACACAACAGATTACAGAAACACACTGCAAATAGGCCTACAGAAAACAACAAATTACAGATATACAATTTTAAAATACTCCCACTGTCATGCAGTTCCCCAGATATGCCTTTGAAAGTTCTTTATTGGTCCCATGGGAAATTTTGTATCATAATTTGGTTAGTCAACCATATCACAACAAACTGAAAATAAAGTAATAAAATACAGACAATAAAGATGTATAGCCTACAGTAAAGATACAAATAGGAAGAAAAAGTTATAAAACCATGTACCATCTAGCATATCATCACACATTTTAACTGA
This sequence comes from Galaxias brevipinnis, assembly GCA_036023535.2. NCBI lineage: Eukaryota > Metazoa > Chordata > Actinopteri > Galaxiiformes > Galaxiidae > Galaxias > Galaxias brevipinnis. The sequence goes on from JAVQIZ010091698.1 coordinate 3,171, forward strand.
TTGCAGTCGGAAAAACACATTTCCCTGTCTTATAAACGCACAAAAGAAATTGCTATAAAACTGTTTTTGTTTCACTAGGTCTTTATACAAAGGTTGAATTCTGAAAATAGTTCACACTTTTAGAAAACACTTTTATGCCTAGACGATTCGTGAAGATGACTTTAAGGCCTGCCAGGTTAATGCAGCATGCATGTGGTGTCGGAATGATAGGAAAAAATTAGGGAAAATGCATGTGAACGCCACCTCAAAGTCGGAAAGTCAGTGAAAATTTTGGTACACAATTTGCTGACTTGTGACATCATATACGCAGAAACTTGGTTGTTATTAAAGTAAATGTTTGGTTCATGGTAAGAATATTTTTGTTAATTCACGTGTTGCATTTCAATTACTTGCTGTTGTTCAACCGTTGCTGTCACCGTTTCTATCCACAGAGACACCCAGATTAGTTAGAAACATTTTCTTTTCTCTTTTTCGTCACGCAAAAACTGGAAACAGCCTTCAAATGCTTTGTTTAAACGATCTGAGCGATAACATACAACACATCTTCTTTGCATGGTCCATGTTGTTTCCACATTATAACTTAAAAGCTCATGAACACACCGAAGTCAGAAGAACGACTTCCCAACTCGGGAAATGGGACCATCCGAGGAGCACGTGAATGCAAGTATTGAACCAATTACAGAGTGGGCTTTTTGCAGTCATTATCTCTATAAACTGTTACTTGTACGATGATTCAAATGAAGATACTAAATATGTAAGTGAGATATATGAATGAGGAATGAAATATCCATGACAGATTAGAATATAGTGCCTCTCTGTTCACATAACGATCTGCTTTGGCTTTGTTTGGTCCTCATATAGTTGTGGCCTAAACAGTTACAATCTTATGCTACAAACTAGGCCAGTGGTTTTAGTGCTAATACACTCATCAGGCAGAAGCTTCTTAAACATGTTGTGATGAATAAGTTTCCAGAAGGTGTAGAGAAATATGCTGGGTGTAAACAACTGTACAAGATCCCAGCACTTGCGGAATGGACAGGCACCCTGACCATTTCGGTAGCATATTTGGCACAGTTCAAAGTTTACCTTTTCGCTAACATTTGTGTATTTAAATCCAATGAAAAGTAATCTGAACTGTGTTGTAAACAGATGTATTATTTTTTGGTATTTTTAAGTTATTTATTTTAACTGAACCATGAATGTAATGCATTTTGAATCTTTTGTTTAGACTTCTTCTTCATTTGTCATGCATCCGGATATAGTACTAATAGATGCTGGTATTTAATGATGTTCACAAGACCAAAATACTATTTAAGTAAACTAATGTTCATTAACTTCCATCAAAATATTTACATTCAAAAGGCAAATAAACCCATTGCTGAGCTTTGTCACAACAATCCATAATGATAAAAAATACCGTAACATTTTTAGATGTCAAAGAAGCTCTATTACAAAGCCTTATCTATTCTATGGATGGCTTTATGGACAAATCTAGCGAGAGTTTTTGAATAATTGTTTCAAATGGACTGGAGAAAACATCTGTATTTTTAACTTTGTAAGTTTTTGTTCTCTGAACCTGGAGTTCTATTTCTGACGCGAGGCCTAAATCACTCTCCAGGGGTTTAACAAGGGCCACACTCTGGCTCATATTGGAATCATTTCCTGTCTCTGCAGTGGGCAAGAGGTTGACCCTGAGGGCCCGTTCTGTGTGCAGTTGCACACATACACACACAGACACACAAACAGATGTACACTTCAATCTACACAAGAGACCAACATGAATAAGTGACTTGGGCTACGCATAGACACACGCACATCCGCACACCCACCCTGAGACCTTTTTGAGACCTTAGAAGAGTGCACAGGAGAATCATTATTGCATAATTGCACTTAATAAAATATAAGATATTTAAAATATGAAAGAGATTCTCTCTCCAGTTCTGTGTAGTGTAGGTGGGTGAATAATGGCTGAGATAACATAATTATCGGTAATTGCTAAATTTGTTGCCAAATATTGCTGAATCCCAGTAAAACAGTGAGAAAAAGACTGGAGTCTATAAAAAAAACTGTATATGCAGAAAGGATCTTTACTGTTTCAACAGCTTGTTACAATTATAGGACATTTTGCTTTAAATGGTGTGATCTTAGAAGTAGTTAAAAGATGAGAAAATGATTGGGTCCATCCGTGAATGTCTGCAGGAACCTCACTTACTTCACTTTTCTGTGTGTGGCTTGACATAAACAGGGAAACAGAAGCTTCTGACTATGGTCAGCGGTAAGCCAAGTGTGGTCCTATTATGGTCGGGTACAAGGACATGCTTGAGTAAGTTCCACATGCCAGATGTGCTAAATAAGGAAGCGCCATCAAATCACTAACAATGCCTAGCATTAGAAGGAAGCGAAAGCAAGTCAGACAAGTGTGTGTATGTGTCTTTGGGGGTATGGGGTGGAAGAAGTACTGGGCTGAGGGCGGACGTAAGAGTGTAAATGATGGATGAGAGAGCGAGAGTGAGGGCATATTTCGACATCGGTTCTCCGCCTACACAATTGGAGGAAGTGCTATCCCTCTGTCTCCAGTCTAGAGAGTGGTCAAAACCATAACGTTAAGATGCACAAATGACAAATTCACATGGTGTGGATTGTATAGCAGATTCAACGTTGTTGCCGTTGCTTGCGTTTGTACTCTGACCAAGTACTTTGCTTCTCAGTATCGAAAGGTTAACCCATTTTTCACATGCATTAAAATGGTTGAAATTGTACACACACTGTAAGTAAGCCATGTGTTTTGAGAGAGCTGCATGGTTGCTTATTTAGAACACTATTGACTGGAACGCAAGGAGAAATGTAATGCTCAGCCTACAGGATCAGGCCCTGAACTCACTAAACCTTTTCTGAGACAAGCTCAACCACCAGAGAGTAAATATACTGTACAGTAATTATATTATAGGCACAGTGGCTTCTGTCCAGTCCCTTTGGTAATTAATTGGGTTTTTATAAAAGGGGTAGGGATGTGCTTGACTGTAAGGATTTGCCGACAACCCAAAAAGCTTTTGGTAAAACTGAGTTTTACAATCCTCCCTTTCCTCTCCTAACCCTCAGTTGGTCTCTGCAGGAAGCACTTAACAATGGAACCCCACAGCCTCTAAAGCCTTCTGAAACAGCTGTGACAAACAAACACACACACACACACACACACGCTTAGCTTGCACGTAAACAAAGAGAAAAGTTAAAATACTTAGACATGCATACAGCACACTGCTATTTGAAGCTGACATTTCACTGTAATCTGAAATCTGTTTAAAAGTTGAACATGTTGCCAAGTTTAAAATCCAGCAGTTGGTTATGGGTATAAACTGTATGTTGCATAATGCTGGTGGTCTTAATAGGGCAACTTGCAATGTAAAACTTAATCACAATCTCTTATTTGTTAAATTATATTATTTATTGAATGTGATAATGCAGAACAAAGCCCACCCTTGCTGGGTAATCCATATAGATGACATCTCATGCTGCACACTTTTTTCAGGTCAATGGTCAACTAGTGTCAAACCAAAACACCGGATTTAAGGTTGGGGAAAATAAGAACATGATCAGGGAGCGTGGAAATGTCATGATCTCAATCATCATCTGGTTACCCCGGGAGCCTATGTACGTGGGTGCCATTCACAACACACACACACACACACACACACACACACACACACACACAGAAATTGATACACACAAGCACAGCCCAAATCATTTTCTGATGATCAACACAGCAGACACGTGAAGAGATGGAACCTCCTGAACCGGGATAACTTAAATGCCCCCCCTGTGTTGGCCTGCAGAACCCTGAACTCCAGTTCAGCACAGCAGACACCTGTCAAAACTACAGAAAATCAAACACGCTGAGTGAACAAGAACCTGATGTCACAGGAACATGAGCATAATACAGTAACAAAGTCCTGTCTTTTCAAATTGCTTCTTAGCATTTGAATAGCCTGCTGTTTGATTACTGGTGAATTACTCATTGTTAATACGTTTGAAAAACTATGATTATAGGCTGTGTAAGGCTGTGTCCTAAACAATTGTCTATGAATCGTAATTTTATGGACCAAAACATTTTCAGCAATTACGTTGAATCCAGAGTGGCATTCAGCCCACCTTGAATGGATTGACTCGGTCAACCCTGGTGGTCACCATGGCTATGCCCCCTGACCCACGCTACTCGGTCCTCTGTGCTGTCATGTCAGATGTCACGCCCAGGAATTACTGCCCCTTTAAACTGCTCCTCCAGCAGAATATGATCTCCAATCACAATGAATGCTGGAGATGGTAGGATTCTAATGTCATGTTGGCAGCAACTGTGTGTTTGTGTGTGTGTGTGTGTGTGTGTGTGTGTGTGTGTGTGTGTGTGTGTGTGTGTGTGTGTGTGTGTGTGTTTGTGTGTGTGTGTGTGTGTGTGTGTTTTGGGGTGGGGGAAGAAGAAACATTTGCTGCAGAATTCCATTGCAGTCCACTCTCACAGGACCCGTGCCCCCATGGTCAGATTTGGCATTTATGATTTTCAAAAGGGTCCATAGCATTTACCAAGTTTTCAACAAGTCAGAGGACAGACTTGAAGATCTGAATACAGGGCTACATCACGGAGCTAAAGAAGACTCAGTGTAACGGCAGGGTCAAGCCATCAGCTCAGTCACATAATGACTTCCAAAGTTTTCACAGCATTGGAATAATGCTGTTTAGCCTTAAGTCTCCAAACAGGGATGTCTAGAATACACGTCCCCAAGTCGCTATCCCATAATAGTCCTGAAACAAGGTTCTGTAACCCACCCCAGGCTGTACACTTTCAAACTCTTTAGCCACACGCCTTTTTCACTCCTGTCTAAAAGGCTGGCTTTTGGATGCTACCAGTAAATTGTTCCCTCAAGTTGAACCAGTTGTGCATATGGTTTTAATTTAACAAATGTCAAGAGACAGGTTTAGTATTGGATAGAATTTAAATGGGCAAGGACTGTGAACCCATGTCTGCAGCAATAAAAATATCTACCATTATTCCAAAAGTGGTCTTTAAGCTATTATATATCAGTCAGAGCTCTAATAAACAGGGCCAAGGCTACCCTGGACCATGGGAGAGAACGAGAGCCGGGGACTGGACTGTAACCCTATCTTTGAGACAGTGTTGACAGAGTCAAAGGGTCGGGACCCCATGAAGCCCTGCGAGGAGAAGTTACAGGCCCTGTCAGCAGGGCAGAGTGGGACACCGAGCACCAGAGAGAGACAGAAGGTCTTCAGAGCCACAGGGTAGGAGGAGGCTGACAACCCCTCTACAATGCCCATGGGTCAGTTTGGGTGTTTTCCTCACTAAAGAGTCACCATATGACTGGTCTTTTTGTAGCCATTGTTTATAAGGTAGCAAGGCTGAGATTGGGATATGACACATTCACTTATCTCGTTGGTCTGGGGAATTTTCAAAGAATCATAGCTCACCTTAGTTTCTACATTTTTGTTGAACAAAGATGCTGAATAATGGTAAATTACAGGGAAGTAACATTGACAATGAAGTCAAAGTCGTCAAAGAAAACGGTAAAGACCAGGAGTCATTTCAGAGAGATACAGTAGTGCCACAGGAGGGCGGGGCATCCCTGTTTACCAGGGCTAATTAGTCCAGATAAGGTTCTATCTCACACACAGGATATAAAGCACCGATTCACTAATCACCATAGTTACTGTAGCTGCCGTTTCTTATGACCCATTTCCTGTTTGTAGATGCGTCTCATTTTGGGGGGAAGTTCAGTTCCGAGGGCATAACTCACGTAATAGATAGTCAACTAAAATAAGCCACAGAGAAAGCATTTGTGTGCAAGAAGGAGGAAAAGTAAACCTTTAACTATTTACGTTTGATGTAAATATCCCCCTGGCCTGGTTACTGTTCACATTAAGGGCTGCGTCATCATTACTCTGCTCAAAGAGAAGTCAGCAGGGAGGGCCTGCTTTGTTTCACAATGAACTGACAGAAGACCAAAGAAATACGCAGTCGTCATGTCCCCTGTGTTAGCACAGGGTCACGCTGTCTCCAGCCCCTCCAGAACCACCTGAGAAGATCTGTCTCAGCACACACAGCCACGAGCTGTTCAGAAGTGATTCATTCTAGGAATCTTTCGCTGAGTTCACAGTCAGACATGAAGAGGCGGACAAAGCGTGTCTTGTCCTTCTCTAGATGCCGTGTCAAAGACACCTACAGTATCTAGGGTGTCCTTATATAGCCAATTGCCACAGTATTTGCCTTCACACACAGACCTTGAGGCTTGAGAGCATGATACTGAAGATTGACTTACGAAATTCTGACAGAACAGATATGGCTGTCTTTCCTCTGCCCTGTCTTGATAATTAAATCGTATTAAAAAAAGTACTTCCTCCAGTAGTATCACTATATCTCCCTCATCCCCACGAGGACTTTATGGTTTTTATGAGTTTCAGTGAGCCCTTCCGCCATCCTACGACTTACAAGTGACAACTTGAAAGCTTTTCTTTGTAAAATGTGTTACTGGTTTATTTTATTTGTCAAAAGTGAAAAAATATTGATAATTTTAGGGGTCAAGTGTCTTCATAAATATGACGAACCAAAGCTTGTGCACACTCAAGGGTAAGATTTCTCAACACACAGTTGTGTTGGAGATTATAAACAGTCGTTACAAAAGGAGTGATCCTACTACATTCTATTGTTTTTGTAATTGTTATTGTGATGTGTTCTGTCATGCAGTGTGGGATGAGGGTAAACTCAACCCTGTTCAGAGGGAAGGAGGAGTTGTGATGAGATCAACCTGTGTTTACCGTCACATGTCAACCATCATATCTCCCCTCACAAGCACCCTCCTCGTGTGTATGGTATACAGTATGGCTTACTTAGAGAGTTTCGGTGCTTGTGTGGACTAGGTTCCCCCCTGGGCTTTGGGCCCCACTCCATGGCACAGGGTCAGACCCAGCAGCCTACAAATATTTGTTTGTTTGGATTGTCATTTCCTCATTTCCTCCATTAACTAGGATTTGCTCAGATATGTGTACTCATTATCTGTCTGCAGAGGAGAGCCATTCTCTCACTTACCAAAGGAAAGTCATCTGGCCGTGTGGTCTATAAAAAGGATGGATCATCACAGCACGTGCTGTTAGATTTGAACAGACATGGTGTCCAGACTTCCAACGTTAGAGATGTTTCTGATGTGTGTGGCTCTCATGAGATTGCAGTTATATCCAGGGACAAAGGACAAACACTCGTAGGAGAAAAGAGAGGGAGGGGAGCAGACCAAATTGAATTGGAATAACTCTACAGTCCCAATAGAGAAGTACATGACTAATTAATGTCATGGGGGGGGGGGGGGGGGGGAAGAGGTAAGGATGGCTGGGGGCAGGTGGGGTCAGGGTGGGGTGGACGGAGAGAAAACATGGAAACTAATCAGAGTCTTCCTGAGACGCAGCCTGAGATATCTGCAGGGCTGAAGACACAGGAAGGGCTGCTGTAAACTGTCCTGAGATCTTCTGTGATACCGCTGTGTGCGTGTGTGTGTGTATTTGTTTTACGAAAGGGACAGAGAGAAATGCAGCTCATAGATGAAAGGATCCTCAGGTTTGCAGGGCTTGGTGTAGGAGCGGATTCATAATATTTACACACAGAGTAATGAAACAGGCACTAACTGGTCCTGCTGCAGTGATTGTGAAAGTGGATACAGGCAGGCACCCGGGTGTGTGTGTGTATGTGCGTGTTTACATTTGCAGTAGTGAAACAAGCTCACAGCGGTCCCGTCATGCAGAGTATAGAACACAGGATAAACGTCCATCCTCATGGAAAATAACATTTAAAGTACAACTGACATCCACTGAAAGTAAATCCACACAGGGAACAGCATTGCATGGGGAAAATCAGTCAGGAAATAACATCTCAGAAGGAAAACCAGGAACGTTAACAATGGTTGTTTTCTTTAAGTGTTATTGGATTATGCAGTCCCATGAAAAACCTCTATTCGCTTTTCCTTTCTGTTCTTGCCCAAACACCTCCTAACTTTTCTGTTAATTTAGTTGTTATAGCGTACAAATACATTTGGAGAGACAAGAGACAGAGACAAGTGCACAACAATGTGACATGTGTTTGTGCTAATATGTAAGCAGAACTGGGGTGGGGGTGGGGTGCATGTTTAAGAGTGTGTAATACATACTATGCATGCTTGCCATATCTCCCTAAGCCTGTGGTCTGAAGCGTGCCCTCCACTCCTTCAGGTCGGAGTTTGTCCTCCACATGTTGCCCTGCTGCGGTGCTACCACTGCTTTTGAGTTAGATGGGCTTTTTTTGATAAGGGGCTGCTAAGTGCTGTTCTACAGTGTTTCTTCCATGGACAAACAGAAGCCTTAGGGATGTGGGAATACTCATGAATTTAACTGTTTCAACCCTTGAAAAATGGTTATTGGTTAGAACCTGTGAGAATAATTACTGCCTTTAAAAAAGCCAAAAAAGGCACAGCTATAACATACCATACCATACATAACCTTCCCAGTCAAGTGAGGAGATCATTTTGTCCTGCACTTTGTCAAACTTAAGAGGGTCTATAAACTCAAAAAAGTTTCCATACAGTCAGAAGTCTGAAGAGACGCCTTGTTTGAAACTGCTCTTGTTTTAGAATTTTCCATAGGTTGGCATAGACAAGCCTGTCCAAACCGGACACTGCCTTCAAGTCCCCTGGTTAACTTCTCATAGTTCTTCTGCTAGCCTGCCCGCTCCTCCCAGTTCTGTACGATTCACATAGCAGAGAGGATAGGCAATGGAATAATACCATAGAAGAAAGCGGTGTCACTGAGTTTGTCTTTGAGGGAATCAAATACTCCAAACCTAGATGCTGCTGAACAGGAAGAGCTTTTAGAAGTTTTGTTGATCAGGCATCACATTTTGAGGTTTCTGCATATAATTGAACATCGCGCGCGTCTGACGGCAAAGGACCAGGGACCCTTGAAGCATCCGCTGTTGTTGGACTCTTGCTATATTCAAAGATGCTCAAGCCAAAGGAGTATGTCACGTTTACAGCACTCGGTAAGTGATGATGTAGCTTTTGAATGTTTATTATGTCCACTTATCAAACCAAAACCCAGTTGCCATGTACGCATGTTATACGTTGTAAAACAAGGTTTTTGTTTTGCGTGAACTCAGCTGACTGAATGTCAAACTGCCGCCCGCACCTTACCTACATAGTGGATCATGTTTGTCATTTACATTATTCATGCCTTCTTAAGAGAATGCATTAGGTATTGGTAAATGTTTTTAAAAGCTGTTTTCTTAATTAAACGATCAATGCATTGCACAATGTTTATCCGTAGTTTTGACATTGTCCTGCGCTTTCTCCCCGATGTCAGTGTGGCTACAGTCTAGGACCGATTATATATTATGACCGATTACATTATTGTTGGACCCGTAGTAGTTTGCATTTTTTTTATATGAATGTATGGTTCTTGCTGCCTCCTATACTGCTGAACACAGACGTTATGTCACGATGAGGGTTGAGTGGTTTCTCTGAACATTCATGATTCTGCTTACCATCATTATCTAAACAAATTTGATAAATGTTTTTCATAGGCGGACACAAAAAAACACGATATTTACCGACATCCCCAATGGGTAACCTTCCTTTTGTCCATGATTTGTCATGATGGAGGGAATTCACCTTTCAATAAATCATATAACAGACCTTCCCTGTGAGGTAAAAAATATCTACCAATTGGGATTACTTTTCATGCAGGTGTGGGGATTTTTGGCAATGACGTTGTCAATTGTCACTTATAATCAGATTGTATTTTTTTCCAAAGGAGGTCTGGAGGCTGTTTTAAAGTCATTATAATCCTAGGTGAAGGTTTGATTTCCACGGGTTTAGCAGAATAATGGGACTGGCGGTCTACATTAGTAATGGATATTTGTGTAGGTATTAGAGGGTCCCTTGGTAGCAGTGCACTCAGAGGTTTGGTCCAGAGCAGTGAATCCACTTCTAGGTCATGTTCTTGTTGTTTAAACATAAAGAGAACGTACTGGGTTAACTTGTGTGAGTCTAGCAAGGAGCAAGACTCGATAGCAGTTCACTTTGTGTGCAAGGTGCGTGGGTCTGTGCGTGCTTGTATTAATGTGTGTATGTCTGTCTGAGTAAAGTCAACAGTGTGACTTTCTCCCTTTGACTCTCAGATTCCTACGCTTACATGTGACGCAGACTTGTGACCGTCATTAGAGAATTGAGTTAGAGATGCAGCTGGAGATAGAAGAAGAGAATGATAGAAAAGAGAGATTGTGTGTGTGTGTGTGTGTGTGTGTGTGTGTGTGTGTGTGTAAAGAATAATCAAACCTTCACAGGCTCCCATTAGTACCAGCGTGAGTCTCCTTACCTAGCCGTATCTCTACCCTAATCCAGCACCAGTGGGAGGATCAGCCACTCCAGTGTTCCCTCATTCAGTGTTTATCCAAGTCACCCTAAGCCCACCTCCAGACAGACCCTCTCCAGACTAGTCTATCTGTTCTTTAGTCAGACCCCCATCCTGCCCGGGACCCGTGTCCAGACTGACCTCAGTCAGACTGGCTAACCCATGTGTCATCCCTACCCCTCATCCAGGCATGGTTATCTCAGACCTCCCCTGAAGAGACTCCCTTACTTAGCCTCCAGTCCTCTCGACACGCCACCCTCAGTGTAAGAGATGGGACTCCAGGCTACCCTGGAGGTGGGAAAACATCTCCCCTGCACCCATTGACCTAAACACACACCCACAAACATACACACACACACACACACACACACACACACACACACACAACCGATCTTCTGTTTTAAGATAACGAACTTGTTGCTAGGCCATCTGTTGGTCGCAGGCCAGAGACTGACCCGCTTGACTTCTGTACTTACTCTGATGGTTCTGTAATATAACAGATCTCTCCTCTCCCTATCCTGCCCGAGGTGGTCTGCTCTGTATGTCCTGGCCTGTGCTGTGGTTGACTTGGTCAAGGTTACACAGGGGTAGGAGCGCCTCTGGTTGGAGAGGCAGCTGAGAGGTCCCGTGTTGTGCTTGCTGAGCTGCTCCTGCTAACTTAGAGGCCCACATGTGGTTATTGTAGTGGCGGCATTTAAGCCGGTTAAATTCCTAACGGAGATGGAAGTACAGGTGGTTTTGGTTTGGGACTCCGCAGAGCAGGGTCATCTGGCTTCAATCAAAGGTGTGTATGGGACTGGGGCAACCCAACCTGCTATGGATACTTCTGCGGCCTACTCTCACACACAAACGCACACGCGCGCGCACACAAACACGCACACACACACACACTTATTCATCTGTGTGTGTGCATGTGACACAAGCACACATGGACATATGGATGCACATTCACTCTTACTATAGAAGTCTTTCTCATGTCTCGCCTGCATACACACACACAAACATACGCACAGCCGAATACATATGCTCAAAATGGCATGCACATTATGAATGAGTATCACACATTAGTTTGCCTATCGTGAACACTTCATCTTTTGGTACGTTGATTGTGAGCCAAACTGCTTAGCAGACCAAGTTACCATGGGAATCAGCAAAACACAGTTACGGACACACAGCCATCGTATTTCTCCACATCGAGCTCTCTCTTTGTTCTGTATGTCACCAAGATCTAGGGCCTCTCGCTGACCATGGTTTAAATGACACCCAATGATATCCTGCTTTGGCTGGAAGAGTTGTTGACGATGAGGATGTAACTGATAAGATGAAGGTCCCTGGGATTACTCACACAGGCACCGGTAGGACTTGACTCATGGTGATATTAACTCAATCCTATTATATGGCCATATATGGCATACACAAAGATACACACTCCTAAACGCACACACGCAAACTCTCTCACACACACACACACGTGCATGTACACACATACTGTACACACAAACACAAATCATTTGAAAGGAGGCAGAATTCTAAGCATTCTTGAGGGGTGAAGTGTCTCCGCCTCACTCATCATATATCAGGCTTGGACAGCATGAGCTCTCTCTCCAGCTCAGATACGAGGTAGTCTCTCCACTGGGTTTTGAACCATAACTTATGGAACGCCCCATCAATTGATCAGATTAGATGCTTTATTCATTGGCTGCATGAGTGTCTGTAGGAGGGAGCGCTGTTTGTCTTCCGACATTAGTGCCCTGCCAGAAGTGAAGAGTTGGCAGAGAAGAGTCTGGGTCATCCTTTTGAATCATCAGCATTACGGCTCTCCTAGTCCTCCTCCGTCCTGCTGTGTAATCGGCCAAACTCCGTCTGTTACTGTAGTCGACGCTAATATGATAAATTACTCCTGAAAAACACTAACCTAATTATCACTTATGAAAATTGTATGCAAATGTGATTTTCTTTGTTTTACCTCCTTGCATTACGGCCATAAAACGTGTGTGAGGCACCAGACGCAAACAGGACAGTATTTTTTGATAATTGGTTTGTTGAATTATTCCGGCCCGTTGACTCGGACAAGTAGCAGGGCTCTGAGGACTGACAGCAACATCCAGGCTGATTGACACACCCTCTCTGGGGCACTGGATGGGAGCTTCCAAATGGACCCCCCCCACACACACAAACACACACACACACACACACACACACACACACACACACAACTTGACTCTCTCTATACGATCATTGGTCATAAATCTCAAGCATTCACTGGGAAGATAGATATAGGTTCTTTGAACCTATCTCTCTCTCTCTCTCTCTCTCTCTCTCTAACTCTCTCTCTGGCGCTTTGTCTTTTGGTTAGTCTTCTGCTCTCCTTTTAACCTTGTTAATATAGCAAGGCTAAGAGGCTAGAAAGGAAATCTGAAAAAGCGATGGCCTGACTAAATATGGCTCAACGTGACCTTATAAATAGTCACCAGGCCAATATAAAAATAACCACGTGTCACCATGCTTGGTGAAGAGAGGGCCGCTGTTCACTCTTACTTACTCACTCTTATTTTGTCAGACCTGACTGGAATTTACAGCAGAGGAAAACACAAATATGCCTGCCTGTGTTCTATTTAATTACTTTCTGTGTTCGTTTTCATTGAGAAAAGTCACCGTGCTTTAGTGCCTGTCTAAGGCATTCCGAGCCTTGCTATCCAACACGGCTGCCGTGCCAGTAGACTCAGTTATAGGCTTGGCCTAGATCCAACTACAATCATCTGCATTGGGCTCCACACTGAAGGGCTCAGGACCACTTGAAGGAGAAAATAATCCATTTGGAACTATCAAAACGTTTTCTCTGGCTGTAAAATACGGAGTCGCACTGTTAGTTATTGCAGGAACATATGTTTCACTTGTCAAATTATTATGTTGGATAAAGGCACTGTTCTAGGTTGAAGAACATCATCCCGGGCATGCCTTATTGCGGAGAAGCCTTCAAGTCAACCAGGAATACTCCACTTGACACTTTGTTGACATAAATGCACTTAAGCAGTTTCTTGAGCACCATTTTCTGTGATTGTTTAGCCTGGCAAATTTCGGAGAGTCCCATATCAGATGTGGCAAGGGCACAAGTTTCCATACAGTTCATAAATAGTGAAAGAAGCTTTGCATAGTGAGTCAAACTCGGCAATCGCATGTCTCCTCTATAGAGCAGATGTTCATATTCGGCTCCGTTATCTAGGAATACATCGAAATAAAACAGTGAACTGCCAACCCACTCTGTCCAGTGACCCAGGGAAAGGGATCCCACACACACACACACACTATTAGACACTAGCAAGCTGTTAGGCTCTTTGTATTGGCCGTCCTGTCCTGAGAATAGAGGAAAACTCTGTAAGATACAAAAGATGAGCCGACAAATGAATTGCAGAAAGATTGTTGTTGATAGGCTGCAGCGTTATCTACTCCGCCTGTAAAGTTTGCATGCTTTATAGCATAACTATCGATGATTACTCTTTATTACTGATTTATAACATGTGAAAGCATCTGCTGTATATCAGGGAGGAATCACCCTGCAATGTGTGGGTGACTTACTACACGGCTGGCTGGTCAGGCATTATTGTACAGAGATTGTTCATTTCGATCCCATTGTAATTTGTGTTGTAAATGTAGGCAGGCTAACTCACCTTATAACAATGGCATGTTTGTTATTTGTTAGATCTAACCAATTCACTTTGTATGAAAGCCTTGTCACTTCAAAGGACTTCAGTCATTGTCCTAGGCGCCCTACAGTATACATGATGGAAAAATGGACTGGAGAACTTGTTGCTTAAATGTTCTGTAATTATTTGATAAACGAAAATGTAAAGTGTATGGGGGGATTTGGTTTTTCAGCTCCCTACTTTATTTACTCGTACTATTTCATGTGTCTCCAGAAGTCAGGCTTGTGGCCTTGATATCTCTATAGTCACTACGCAAAAAAAAGAATACAAAAATCTCAGTGTATTGATGTTGTTTAGATAGGTTGTTAAGAGCAGTGCAGAGCACAGGAAATCACACCTTGCACACTTTGTTGTCCCAAACACAAGAGGAAGTAACAACGCATGGCTGACAAAGACTATTGGCCTTGTGGGGGTGTTAGGGGGTGTTATGTTAAGCTGAGGGGTTGCTTCTGTAAATGCTTTCGTCCATCTGTGTTCTCCATACCACTCTTTCTCTGTCTGGATGCTGCTGTCCAAAGTATGTGGTGAAAGGGCTTGTCCACCAAGGAAATGTACCCTGGGTGTCTGGGTGTTACCTGGTGCTCAATGGAGAATGGAGCGTACTGCACCCCAGACTGTGTGAAGATGTTATGACATTACTGCCATCCTTTCTACACTCAGTCACACGACACGGATGTACCACATGCACACACAAACATTCTCAGACATGCACACACAAACACACTCAAAGACACACACACACACACACACACACACACACACACACACACACACACACACACATATATACACTCCAAGACATACACATAGCAACTCTTGAAGACACATAGACAATAGAGATCCAAGCGGTGCTGTCCTGGGCTCTCTCTTTTGTACGCTGGCAAGGGGGGGCATTGCTGTTTGTCTCTTCCATATCACTTTATGTTTTTCCATACGCCCCTTAATCCTTTCTAATTTCTGCAGTGAGTGTCCAACTAATTCACCTAGAGTGATATTCAGACTGGTACACAGCTTGAATGATCTCGTTGATGAAGATGTAGCACATCACCATCTTGGTCTGAGGTTCGTGAGGTAGCTCATGAGGTTGCCCAGCAGCCTTAGGCAGGAGCATGTGCATGATATGTGGGCACGCACATGCTGTACATTGTCAGAGTGTGTATTTTCTCAGTCAGGTCGTGAACATTTCACACGGGCATGCTTTAGGTTGACCCTCCACTCTAGGCCGTTTGACCATAAAAACAGTGAGGGTAATTCTACTGTTATACTGCTCTGTTTGACTGTTTGAGGACAAAAAAAGAGAAAAGCTTAACTTCTTGAATGTAGCTTTTGGGCTCCAGCAAATACACAAACACACATTTGTACACGCACTGACATACACAGATATATGCATGCGCACACACACACACACACACACACACACACACTCGCATACACATGTTGTGCAATGTTTCCTTTATTCTCTGATAATAAAACATGATAGGGAAAGAAACCATGTTCTCTCATAAAAGTGTTTAAAAATAATGTTACCTTTATGGACAGATGGGATTTCATGTGAGGAGTTCACTCACATTGTGACCTAAAAGGTTATGACCTTTTGACCCTATGAACTTGGTTCCAAGAGTCAGAAGACACACACACGCGCACACACACACACACATACACACACACATAGAGAGGAAGACAGACTACATGTGCTTGTCTCAAAGGCTGTTACCTTTTCAAGTGCATCCCTGTGAAGCCGTGGTCTAATTGTTTCCATGTTGGGCAACTCGTTAAAGTTACAGCTTTGCGGTCTTGTTGAAAGATGGTTGTTGTTGGCTTCACACAGATTGTCAAAGAAGGGTCTTCTGTTTTTAGTGAGAGGGGCACTTTTAACATATTATTACAAGATTTTTAAAATATAATAAATATTATTTTACATCAGCAATGAATACACATATAGAGTTTGAGTTGCACTGACTGTCTTCTGTTCTTCTTTTAACGTGCCTTATGTTCTAAACTGCAACTTCATACATTTGAGGATGACGGGACAGAAAGAACATGAGTAATCACGTTGCATCATAGAAGTAGAAGTTAGGCTGATGTCTTTGCCGAGTGCTGTGGTATTTGTCAGTCATGTGACCTCGCGGCTATGTGCAGTTGTTGTGAGGCATCAGGGAAACAGACGGCCACGGGGAGGCGGGGGGAGGCAGGGGGATGTCGGAGGGGGTCGGGGGTACTAAAAAGTGAAGTGGAAGATTGAAGGGAGAAGAGAGAGCCAGGCGACACGGAGTCGGACGACGAGCGGAGGGGAGGCTGGGGAGTTACAGAGAGAGAAGATTGTATTATCTCCACTTTGACACAACAACTTGATGTGCACCAGAGTTGTGAGGCTACGGAGAGGGCAGACAGTAGTCACTGAAACAAGGCCGTCCTGTTCTCTGCTGATGTGGACGAGTAACACTGCTCCGAGGTTCAAGTGGCAAACATGGTGTGGTGCCTTCCCTCCAGTGTTCCCATGTTCTTCAATTAGACGTCACGTGAATCTTTCCGAAGATTATGAGGAAATACTCTTCTATTCTGTATTCTTCTGTTGTTGTTGTTTTCCTTTTGTCATGCTTTCACCCTCGTTTGTGTCTTATTCAAAGTTGCTAGTGAGCCTGTGGTTGGTTACAAAGCTATTTCTTCTTTTGTGGTGGAATGAAATGTTTGTCAAACAGTGTTGAGGGCTTTCTCGGGTCATTTCCTGGTTGTATGCCCGTTTAACAGACCCCCTGTCAACATTGCAGCTTAAAGTAACACCACCTGGTGATAGAGTGTGTGTGTATATCTGGTCCGTCCGTGAGTGTGTGTGCGTGTGTGTTCATGCGTGTCAAACCAGGCCAGAGCTTCTCGTCTCTGCGCCAGGCCTGACCGAGACCCCGTCATCTCTCCACCCCCCTCCATGTCTCCCAGGCCAGCAGCAAGCCAGAGCCATCCATCAACCTGGCATCACACTGGGAGCAGAGGGAGCGATGGCGTCTGCATGTTCATATTAACCTCCGCTACAGGAGGCCGCCGTACCGAGGAGGTTTTACGGGGGGAGAGGTGGCCAGTGGTTCTGGGAAATACCCTGATAAAATGTGGAAACGCGTCCTCCAGGGTACCTCAGCTGTAACACGTACAGGACTCAATTCCTATGTGTGTATCTATATGCTATATCTACTTTTGGAGCCCTTTACACTGTACTTTCCTACAGTGGTCATAATGGTCAAATCTGTCAGTTAGTTGTCACCAAGTTACAAACAAGCATTACGTATTCCATCTGAGGTTGTAACTTGGTCCTGTGTCCGGCCAGTACAACTGGGTCACCCGGCTAAACGTCCAGGCACTGCAATGTGACATGTGACACACTTGATTTCCGACTGGAAAGGAAAACATGGAACTAAGAACGTAGCTTCCGTTTCTGCTCTGGGCACCGGGAAGTTAGAGGACCATAGACAATATCCTCCACAGAGACAGAGGGAGGGAGGGAGGGAGGGAGGGAGAGGAGAGGAGAGGAGAGGAAGAGATGGAAAGGTC
>JAVQIZ010091737.1:5000-17500 GCA_036023535.2 Galaxias brevipinnis
TTGCCCCCGCTTGCATTTAGAAAGGTCACGGAAAAACTTGTAGTATTTTGGAGCGGACCAGTGGGGTAGTCTATGGTTTCATTTGTAGCTGGAGAGAAAGGGAAATGCCAAGCTTGTCATGGGAGAGGAGACACAAGAATGAAGCCTTTCAGGTGAGGTAGAATAGCAAGCTGGATGGAGGCCAGATACAGATACAACTGCTCCCAGCATACACTACTTGATCATTCTGCCCATTGGAGAGGATAGTAGCAATGTGGTTAAAAAAGGAATACTTTCAATATCAGAGATTGGTTATAAAATCATCAAAGCAATAAGTGTCACCACGCTTTGAAGATTTTATAACCAATCTCTGAAATTGGAGGTATTCCCTTTAATATATATATATATACACACCTACATACATAGTATTTTTTGTAGGTTGAAATGTTTCAATTTTTTTTTAAATGACTGGTTATTGTTCTCCTTGTTGTTGATGTATAGGTATGCAGACTAATGGAGTATGAAGCTGAATAGTTGGAATCTGCAAGGAGTGGAAAAGGTTGACCAAGGTGTAAAACAATATGTTTCACTACCTTTAGCCAAAACCTTACATTACATACTTTCATTGTTACAATATACCAACAAATGGATTAAAGGCTTTCTTTTACTTTACTAAAATGAAGAGTGGTTTGAACAACGTTCCTATTATTTCATATTACTGTAACTACGAGCACAGAAAGGCCACCTGCAGTGTGTGGTTCTCAAGCCTTGTGTGTCTCTCCCTCTGGTCTATTTGATCTAGTTTTGAATGGTGGGCTCAAATCTGCAACTGCTGGATCACTTCACCCTGTATTTCGCCTTTTACTGTGAAACTGCGTACAATGAAGATCTCTGATTAGTATTTATTCATACAAGTGTTTTTGTGTGGTAATATTTTTGGCGTGAAAAAACAACATTGCAGTTATCTTATTAATTGTGTGAGAGACTCTTGTGGAACCTTTATCATTGCCTTAACCCACATCTCCTTTGAGTTCATTAGATTTCCAATGCTCACTGTAAAGTCAGCTGGTTCTTCCCAAGTTGTCTTTAATTAGCCAATAAATGGAACAGCTACTGCATTAACTAAGTCAGCTCTACAGGGAATGATAATTGAAAACTTATATTTAATTTTATTACAAGTCCCTTTATTCCAAATTGAATCCTTTTGTTATGTGCACAGTCTTGCTCGGCTTCACGCCAAAGGTATAAATGCACTAAACACTTCAAACCGGTGCATCTCAAATCGTCGGAACCTATGTCAGTGGAAGCTTCAATTTTGAGCATATATTTCCTATCATATCTTGTGAAATATTGACTCAATATTGAACATATACTGTACATTGCATTCAGGCAGTTATGACTTTAATATAGTAAGAAATAAATGTATTTTAAAAGGGATAAGTTACAATAACAATGAAATTGTAACAAAACTTATCGGGTGGACTCTTGCAAAAGGAAAATACTCTTTCCACAGTGAATAATGTTCGCAAAAAGATATTCAATTGATCGAGGCATGATTTAAAATGATCCATTACTTCCCCCAGTAACGTAGTCACACCAATATGTCTAAGTTCACAAACAAACTATATCTTCAAGCAGCTCCATGACTTCAGGACCACCTCAGTACCAATGTATCACCACCCTGAACACATCATATTCTCCTTCATCCATTATTAAAACACATAAATAATTGTACAGAGGGAAAAGCATAAGATAAGATCGGTGACAATCGCATGCAGTGTTAATGCTGCATAAAAATACACCTAGGGCCTACATACTTAGGAAGTCACTATAAATGGTATGTTTGTATCACTAGAACCCTATGCTCAAACCCACACACAAGCAAGTACAACAGATGGTACCAACAGTGCTATACTACTGCATAGAGTTAATGGACACGCTATTGGAAGGCACAATGGATAACAATTTGAGACATTATATCCTCTGAAATATTTTACGTCAGATTAAATACTTTTTACTTTTTATCGTCGTTAAAGTCATGGGTGTTCTATTTTTAAAAGGTAAATGTGCTGCTTTTGTGGCCAGGTCTCTCTCGCAAAAGAGATTCTGAATCCCAGTGAGACTAACCTGGTAGAATGAAGGTAAAATAAATATATCAATAATGCAAATTGTGTCAATTTCTATTTTGTATACTATAAAGTATATTAGATACACTGCTTACCAGGGTGTCATCACTAGAGTATTTACTGTCCTGGTTGCGTTGTACAGGAAGTTGAGACACTGGTCAAGACTTCGTGGTGGGTCAGACATTTGAGATATGAGCAGCAAAGAGGTTTAAATTAGGAACAGGATTAGCATTAAAGATTAGCTTTACTGTCCGTTTCAAAATGGAACTGGGTTAGAAACTGAAAAACATGCCCACAGCTGCTAGACTGAAAGTCAATGGCGAATGGTTGAGGAAAACAGAGTTGATTAGTTTGGATGAGGAAGTAGAACCCCTTCTGAACACTAAACATTCATGGAGTGCGCATTCAGCAAATAAATCTGAACCAAGGGATTTGTTTGCGACCATTTTAATTAAAATACACCATCAGTTGGATCAAGTCTATGAAACATATCTGAATAAAAGTTCTTGCTTAAATTAAACAAAACATAGACTGTAAAATGTATTCTGCTGATGGTGTCAAACAGATGAAAACAGTACAGTATATACTTTATCCATAAAACCCTTTCAAAAACGTATAAGAAATTATAACAACTATATTAATGTAAAACTTTTGGGATTATTGCAGAAGTCACTTGCATATCAGTGAAAGGTGACATTTAAAAATCATATTCCAAAGTTTTTACTTTGAAACTGGTTCTCACTGGTATTGACAGGTATTTATAAATTGAGCTTTCATATTGTTTATTAAAGATTTTGTATTCATTGTATTGTTATTGTGTCGTAGCCCTTGCCTCCTTTTGACATCCTATTAAACATCAGCAATGAGCTAGTATGGCTATAGTAGGTGAGCAAGACCATCTTTGTGTCACAAAGATAAACAACAGATTCCTCTGTTGTGTTCGTCTACTGAATATCAATGTGCCGCTTTGGACAGAAAGGTCATACGCTTATGCAGGGGGCCTATTAAGTGGTTTTGAAAGTGTTCCTCCAGTTTTATGTTATACTGACCCCGCATTTATTATTCAGATGCATTATAAATCTCTCAGCATGCATTCGTACTTATTTGTAACGACGTTGTTAGTTAAAGCTAGACATATTGGGGCAAATTGAAATATATGGAAGTGCTTCACGGTCTTCTTATGCACAAACAAATGTATTTGTTTTGCCTGACCACAATGAAATCTGTCAACAAGTTAGAAATGCACCTAATAAAGTGTTGAAATGCTTGCTATAAATTCTATTTGTGCAACTTACAAATAAGAAAATGCAAAGAAGCATATTTAACAAATATATATTAGCCAAATTGTCATCATTAAACCAACTGTAAGATTTAGAATCAACCTGAAATCTGCCATACATTCTAAAAGAAAAAAAGTATATGATAATTAGCCTACTGGATGCATATTTACCATCAGGTTCAGGCAAGGCGGTTGCAATTTTCAATAGCCTCATTGGAGAGTGTTTTCTTTAAGCCACAGTCTATTTATGATTCATAACACAAATTATTATCAAATGCCTAAAGATATTATTTAATAGCTCGAAATACTTTTTTCATCCCAGGAAAACAACCATCTCATAGAATAATTGAATTATTTAAAGTAGCTTAAGGGAACTATTTGTCTAAATTATCAACACTCAAACAAAGATCATCAACAAAACAACGAGAACTGCTAGTTATAAGATGAACAACAAACAATGAATCGTACCTGTATTTATACCCAAGATACAGAACATAATATGTATAAAGAATAAATAGAGAACAAAGTAAAGAGAAACAAAAAGGTAATTTAGTAACAATTTCAAATATGTAATAAAGGCTAACTGTTCTGTGGATGGTTGTGAAAGCCAATCATTTACCTTTGGGTAAGGCTTTCTGTATTTCTAAATCATTAAATCCATACAAGTTGATTGCAAACGTACCCTGTAATGATTGGTCGATGCAAGCCTGACACGACCTTTTTCAAGCCATATGAAAAATGATTACAAAGTGGGCATGCTGTGAGTTAACATTTGAATCAGCATGCCAGTCATCGATTGCCGTCTCCACCTCTGGAGACACCAGTCACCATGGGTGAATTCAGAGCACATCTAATCCTTCTATTGTTTCTGCTTGGTTCGTCTTACTGTAGGTTCCTTCACATTCAGCAATCTGGATCGTTATAGAAGTATTGTAAACCAAAAAGAACCCTGAACTTCCAATAAAGAACAATTCAATACATTTTGTGTTAGACTGCCTGTAAAGGCCTATAAAGATCTTTTCCAAACTAAGTCGATATTTTCCCAATATCAAAAAGAAGATCATAATAATTAGCTTCAACTGTGACATTATACATATTTAATTATAACATAATTATGCACGTTATCTGTGATTTTTCGACTAAAGTAGAAAGTATGCTGGAGGGGTGACCTAATAAATCCCTTGAGAGTTGAATCGACACTCAATGCATTGACCTCCCCATGCAAACATTTAGAAAATAAAGAAAAGCCGGATGAAATCTTGCTTCATTATTTATTTACAGTTGAACGTGGAGTACAAACTATGCGGAGCTCTGACCTTGGAGCAGTTGAACTAAGGTATGACTTGATCATCGGCTAATAAATAATAAAGTCTATAAAGTATTTTTCTTATCTTCATCTATTACTTACATTATTCCTACTCCATCGTTTGGGTTGCTCTGCTTGTTGGGATGGTTAGTTGCCTCAGTTTGAGATTGGGCTCAATGTAGCCCAGGGAAGCCTAGATGAGATCTCTACCAAATGACTGTATAAAAATATTTTTGTATATATTTTTTTTCGATCTAAAGATATTGCTTTCTTTTTCAAAAGAAATCTTCCCAACAAGCGCAGCGTGATGTTAATGTTAGTATGTAGCTCCCTCCCAGGACTCCATTGTGGTGTTTTTTTTAACAGAGTACTATTGTAACAAATTTGGCCCCGGCATGTGTACCACAAAGTATGAAAGGTACATTGTTGAAATCAGTTGACAAAAAAACATACTTTCACTTAAAGGCCCTAATATCTTGCTTGACTGTGGTTTATGTTCAGCATGGTGTAACACACGCATGAAAGTAAAAGAAAGATAATGCAAGGAGACAATGCATTCTGTCTATAAATGTATTTGAAAATCTGCATATGTTTTATCACGATGAATGCAAAAAAAAATTTATAATTTGATGAAAGCAAACTCAATAAACTTCACTTAGTCAAATTACTAGTTGCTAGAAAAGAACGCGATGTTGATGATAAGTGCCTTCACTCTAATTATGTTGTTTTTGCAGCATTCCTTTTCACAGACCAGAAAGCCAGTTGGCAGGTTCACAGCTGAGCTGGACATCTTGTACAACAAATATGCTGAGATAAAAAGAAAACAAGTAAGCCTTACTTCTAAAGAAGAATCATTGTGTTATAAACTCACAGCATCTTGGGATTCTAAATCGACTTTGTCCACAAATTTTTGCCTTTTTAGATTCTGAAAGGACTCTTTTCATCATATTTAATCGTGTGTTGAGTGTAGAGAACCCACTACATGGGTATATAGTTCAGAGGTAATTTAACTGAGAGAACTGAATTAATGCCTTTTCTCCAACAGTTTGTGTTAGTTTAATTAGTCACCTTTGGATCATGTCTGGAATGCTTTCAGACACTGAGGATACAGTTTGGGACTACTAAGTATTTACAAGAAGAGGCACCTACGCTTATTTATTGCAAATGGGCAAAATCATATGATTCAGATATATTCTTTGAGTAGAATTTTTTGGGAAGTTTTGTTATCAGATAACGAATATATGTGCTTGGCTTTCTTTCCCAATTAGGCCTAGTGGAAATGTAGCACATATAATTACCATGCTTTCTAGACTTGCAACATTTGCACCATACCTGTATATATATATAATCATGTAAAACCATTATGACCATATCTATTATTTTTATCATTCCCTCACAAAAATAGAAACACCTTCTACTGTAATAAAGGAAAAGAATGAAGTATTTTAGTCCTCTTTCCTATGGTGAAATAGTCATCTTCTTCCATAATTAGAGAGCAACACTTCAGCTTTGTCATATTCCCAAATTTCTTAGTCTCTAAATATTTCAGTGCCTTTTAAAATGTAGTGCAAGGGGGATTTAACAACTACTCTACATTTGCATATTCATGATACTCTAACAAATTAATGCATTTTCGAAGCAACACTGAGTCTTCCCCACACTGTACAATTAGCTTGAGATAGGAAATAACTCTGAAGCTCCCAATTCCCCTTCCTATCAGAAAGTGAATGGGATTGTAATGAAATAGTACCACAAAGAGCAATGAATAATTGTTGCATGGAATAGAAAGCAGATAAGCTTTACTTTGGTAAGTTGACTGCTTTTTGCTGATTTTGTTTTTTTTTCTTGTATTCAGGAGAAACCATTTCTATTTTACTGTAAAGCATTACTCCACTGGAACTTTTGGAACAATTGGATGTCTGTAGTTTCCCAAAAAAAGTGTTGTTGCCTTCAGACAACCCTGCAATTGAGACACAAATTAAAATGCTCCCACACTGCAAATGAATGAAGACCATAAACATGATGAAGATGAAGAACATTGGATTACAGAAAAAGATGAAGTTGTTTTGCCAAAATAATTGCACATATTTGTCTTAAACATCTATGAATTATGAATACATGATACATTATTCATACCCTAGCTCCCTGTGCTAATGTGAGCAAAGTGACCTTATTTCCCATCTGCTTACACTGCGGCCTACCTCACACACAAGCTGGGACATTACATGCCATTTCTTGAAAACATAAAATGACTCAATCTTGTAAAGTACCACACACTTCCAATGCCCCCGGGGATATCTCATGCTTTATAGTGTAGTAGTATGTGTATTTGTAAAAATATAGGCCAGATTTGTTTTCTAAATCAGACTGTATATTGTATGTACCTGTGCTTTGTGAAGACAACACCCACTATACCGTAGGCTGGGAAATCAAACAGATGAGTGATAAATGCATACGTTGGGGAGAAATTAGCAATGAATGATCTTGAAAGACCTAGATTCATGCACACCTCTCCGTCCCCTGTTTGTCCTTTCTTCTTTATCTCTATTGCCAGACCATTTCAAAGGCAAGATGAGAACAGTCAAATGGCCTTAACCCCTCTGGGATCATGTCCCCATGCATCTGTATGCAGGCGAGACGTCATCTCACCAACCTAGTTACAGCGCCATGTGGGGAGGACGAACCCGATGATGTTATAATGTTGATCTGACTGCCCGTCTGTCTCTCTGTCTGTCCTCTGCTTGCCGGTCTGTCTGTCTGTCTGTTTGTCTGTCTGTCTGACTGTCTATCTGTCCTCTGCCTGCCAGTCTCTCTCTCGATGTGTTTCTCCGTCTGTCTGTCTGTCTGCCTGTCCTCCGCCAGCCTATCTGTCTGGACATCTCTCTGTCTGCCTGTCCCTCTGTCTGTCCTCTTCCTGCATGCCTGCCTGTCTGCCTGCTTGTCTCTATGACTCTCTCACTGTCTGTCTGTCTGCCGGCCTGTCCGTCTGTCTGTCTGTCTGTCTGTCTGTCTGTCTGTCTGTCTGTCCTTTGTAGTCAATGGTTGCCTCCTGTCTTGTTGTAAACCAATAAAAGCTTTGAAAGCTATATTTATGTACTTACAGACTGCATAAATAAACCTCCTATCAACTAGATAACATGTATATTTGGATGAGCTTAAGTGACTTTATAATCCTGCATTTTTGTCTAGATGAGATTTAATTGTTTTATGTACAATGTTGCATTATGCATGTTACTTTCATAAGTTCAGCCCCCTTCATTATATGATTGGTTCATATATGAATATGAATTAAGGCAAAAAAATAATAAAAACGTTTTAAGTGTCATCGCTCAATTATCATAACAAACTGCTTGCAATTTCATAATGCTTGACCCTGCGTGCATTTAGTATAGAAAGACACGCATCTAATATAAAAAGAGTAGCTCTACGTTTGTGGTGTGAGTCTTCCTGGTGATCTATCGATCGAGGACTGGGATCACCTCCTGGCCAAGATCTCTCCCTCTCTCTTTGCCTCATTAGCAAGAGCTTATTGGCTTAGCTGGAGCATTAACCACAGTTGAGCATCTTTGGTTTTGCAGATGCAGCACACTATTATGCACGGCAATTGATGTTGTCAAGCACCCTATTTTGTTTGGGACAGAATGGAGAGTAGCATAGTGTACGGCTAGAGTCAGACAATTAACTCCAATTTCAGCCTTAAAGCTGTTGCCAAATTTCACTTTGTAGTCTGTGTAGACTTTGTTCTGTTTCCCTTTATATTTTGTGAAATAGTGAAAGCAATGCGATAATGACGCTGGATTAATGTTCACAAACGACACGTAACAAACCTCGAGACAATACACAATCCAAACAAGACCAGGCTAAACATCTTATCTGACTGTCTCCGGGAGAGAGCCTTTAAATTGTATTGGAAGAGGAGGGTTTTATCGTCAGCTCAACGTAGTCGTGGATAAATGCTTGCGCGCCACTGGATGATGCTGAAGGCGCGCACCCTAGTCCACTCCGCGTTTTGCTCCGCGCTCTTATTCAGTGACTTGACGGGGTTCTGCTCTGTGCGGCTAGTGCATCTTCGCTGGATTTCTGCTTCCCTCTCGTTGACAGAAATACAGAGGTCCTGTGTGTGTGAGTGAAGTTGAACAGGGAGCACAAGGTATCGCTTCTTCTAACGGATTTAAGCCAAGGGGCCATAGGACTTTAAGTGCTCTTGTCAAGAGGAGAATACGAGAGTTTATTGAAATATGAGGTGAATGTAGGCTATGCAAAGTGAAGTGTGATTTTGGTTGATTAACATTTGACATTCTGCCACTGGAGAAAGTGGTGAGACAACGGACCGTCGCAGACCCGTCTTATCCAGCAAATTGGATTTTGTAACGGATATTTATTTTCTTACAACAACCAAAAAACATTCAAAGGGATTTATCACTGATGTGTGCAATGTGGAGACTACAAGTCGCCTTTTGCACTCTCTCTGTGCTCTCCTTATCATTTGGAGGCGATAGTAAAGCGCGAAGCTGTAGCGAGGTTAGACAAGCATACACAGCAAAAGGATTCAGCCTTGTCAATGTACCTCATCAGGAGATATCAGGTAAGACTTACATTTAATATTGATGTTGCCTTCACGTGTCTATTTGTTCCATTGTCGCGTACTGCAGTGATCGCACTAAAGCAATATAGTATATTGAATGCTTCTATTCCTTGCCTGTATACGAAAACCAATTACACTTTCCAAACAGTTGACAATATAATGTTAGGCCACGCGATACGACCAATAAGTGATTATGTATGGTTAAAATTATATGGCAATATAACATGTTGCATAGCTTCTAGCATATGTCTAGAAATGTAATGTCTGGTTGCTGGTTACAGTGAGCAACAAAATGTGATTTTGAAAGACGTCTCCTTTAAAACATGTTTTTAGTTGAACTTTCCACAAAGATTGAACGATCAGTTACAACAATCTACCCTAGTACATTTAAGGTTGTACACAATATATAAGATAGCCTTGCAATTAGTTATTAAAGGTGTTATTGACATGCTGCATAATATACGCACATCAGTACTTACAGCTGACTTTATAATGATCTATGAAAGTGTATTCAAATGAGTTTACAACTTAAAAAAGTCCATATGTGTGAAAGAATTGAACTTATCTTGAAAAACAACAACTTGTTGCTCCCTCTGAGAGATCTTCCCATGCAGATTGCAAGCTCTTTGCAACTTAAAAAATAAAATGGAACCTATTGTTACATAAAAAAGATTTAAAGCGTAAAAAAGATGAACTTCATATATACCTCAAATTTTACCCGATCAAATTTCGTCTTGGAGGGCTTTTCCCAGCAGCAAAGCCCTTCAGGGTGGCAGAGTCATTGTATTGGGGTGTGCTGCCTTCTAAAGAAGATTGCAGTCATGAAGGTAATGGCAGGGAACAGTGAGTTACAATAAAACTTAAGAAATGTATTTACCCTCAATGGGGCATATTAACAAGATACATTTTTCCTACCTGTTGCTCATATAGTTCAACAACAAGACTAAAAAATTCAATTTACTTTCTATAGAACTTATGAACTGGATTTCATTTGCATACATATTTCTCTACGTTTCACAAGTTTCTTGAAATAAGTTGAACTTGGCTGAAGTTAGAAAATACTTTACCAGTAGGGGGCTGTATCCACTCTATTTTCCCTATATGGTATACATTTCTGCTTAAATTGCTCAAGGCTACAGCTTAGTTTTTAATTCACGTTCTTTGGCGCAGAGCAGATAAGGGTTTCATTATCTGTTGTGTAGTGGTAATCACATTTATGGATGAAGCAGGAAAGCAGATTAGCCGCAGAGCATGGTGAGTACTCAGGGGAGAGGAGAGAAGGGGACCACGGGGACCAGAGTCGAGCTAATCCTTCCATATCACTTCTCACGCAAAAAAAATAAACAAGAGAGTATAGGCCAAATCAAAACATTGTTACGTAATCATAAGATTATTAATACAGTTTCCGTGAACCTTTGGCGAGAAAAGATGAGTGTTTTATTGATACTGTAATTTCATGCACGTTGACGGTGTGGGTTTAAAGAAAGAAGAAGAGAGGGACAGAGAGGGAGGAAGATGCATTGCAACGTTCAGAACACAGTGACAACTCGACACAAGGGGCTCAGAGAATTGACTTGTATGATGGGAATGTCTTTCAAACAGTGTTTCCCTCCGCAAGAAAAATAAATGCAGATGTACTGTACGTGCACAAGATGTGCAACTCCTCGACGGCCCAGACAGCCCAGTGATTGAAGCCCACAGATTGCTGTCTCTCTGTGTTCACCCCAGCCTCCCAGTCTAATCATGGACGCTAATGAAAAACACCGGTCGGCACAGCCCTAAATGTCACGGTTGTGTGAAAACATTTTGATCACGACCGATGTGTATCCCCGACCAATTTGTCCACGGTGAAAGATTTGAATAAAAGGCTATTTGCATTGATTTTATGACACATGTCAAGACCTCTTTGCCTTTCCACAACTTTTTGGGCTCTACGTGGTGTATATCGCTGTACATCACAGAGAACCCTAGCATGTAGGCTAACTGAACGTGTCCTGCAGTGTTATAAGGTGTCTTGTTCATTCAATGAAGCTCTGTTTTCTGGGTCTAACCAGGGATCTTCTGGTTACTGGAGAGATAAGCTCAACATGTTGACAGGTTTTGTATAGCACCAACCTATTTCACAAGTTATCTCTTGATCCAACATGCTTGAGCACAAATTGTCTTTGTTTTGTCAGTGTTACATGTAAAGATATATATACGGCTACTTCACAAATCAGATGAAACTGTGATTGCTCAGGGTCTGATCAAATCATTTGCCACTCAAAGCTCTTGATGATCAAATCCTCGTTAGAATCCACATAAAGCCTGCTCGCTATGTGTAATTGGATTTTTAATGTCTCCAAATAACCTTTGCATAAATACACCAGAGGCTAGATATTGCCCTCAGGAGATGAAGGCTAGAGAAAGCACTCAATTATTGCTAATTAGCAATGCTAACCGCAACGGGCAATAAGTTTCATGCTTAGCGGCGGATCAGAGGGTGTTGTTGTCAGTTCTCAGTTATCTATCACCCCGTGGTGTGCCAGCGGCCTCTGTTTAAATTATCCTGCAGAGGTGACCACCATGGCTAGTGAACTCAGATTTTTTTCTAAGTAAATTATTTTTACAGCTTTCGCCACTGATCACGGAATCAGGAAAGTTAGAAGGTAGAGAGAGGGAGGGTGACAACTTTTGTGTCTGAGCAGACAAGATTGGAGATGTCAGGAAAGGACTGATAAGGTAATTAAATATGAGTATGAAGCCATGTGTAGAACTGATTCCTTTGTATTTCTTTGTCACACAATAAGAAAAGCCACTGGCTTAGTTTGTCCATCGCTCTACAGCTCCCTGTGTGGCCTGTACAATTGCTGTCTTTTTATCCCAAAGTCCCTTGTGGAATGAAAAAAAAGACTGTTGTTCAATTGTATATGCTCCTTTGTCTTTACCCAGTTGTACCACCGTCAAAGTCAGGTTACCATTAAGAAGAGTAACAGACAACTCTCCGATAGGCTTGATATTTCCTCACTTCATTACCAAGCTCTCTGTGTAATTGCCAAGCCTCACACTGACTGCTGACAAAACGGAGGCACCTGAAAAAAAATTATGTTTTAGCTTGCTTGTCTTGCAATACCTTGCATACATTTCAAACCTGGTGATTTCTTTTATTTCTCCAATTCTGAATAGACTTTAGTGAAATAAAGCTCGGTGCTTGCTTGGCAGATTTTCATTATTGTATTGTTCTCC
>JAVQIZ010091737.1:20000-32852 GCA_036023535.2 Galaxias brevipinnis
AAAGTTCCCCAAAATGTCCAGCTGAATGTGCCTCAAAGCTCCGATCTTTCTCTGCACTGTCAAATGTGATGGAATAGACCGCGTCCCTGAGTTGCCGTGGAGATCCTGTCAAACCTCTGCGAGCAGCCATGTGTGAAATGCAGACGGTCTTCAAGCTTCCTAGAAGCCCTCCTTAAAACCATATAAGGTTTGTTGAGTGCGGTGTGAAAAGCCCCATGGCTGGTTTAAGAGACGGCCACAGTGCATTTTCACTTTTCAATCAACTGCTGGCCTAAATCAGTGATGGGATGTAAGGGGGAAAAAAAGGATTTCCACCCTCTCCAGCTAAGAAGTTTCAAAGCAGGGCGGAAGAGGAAGAAGTTTAAGTGAAGAATGTGATTGTAAGTTAAAGGATTAGCTTAAAAAAAGACAGCAAGGAGAGACAAAATTAGGACGAAAAGCCACAGAGGAAGAAATAGAAAAAAGGGCTGTTTCAAACAAAGCAGTGACTGCTGACAGTCCAATCCCCAAAGAGTGCAAAGGTTTCACAGAAATTAAAGGCAGCAGTCAGTGCCGCTTTGTTGCGGATACTAGAGGTGGAGGGACTGCTGTCCAGTTGGATTAGTGCAAGTCATCAAGCGACTGACCGAAACCCTCTGTGATCCAACGGCAATTGATGATGATGATGATGATGATGATGATGATGATGATGATGATGTGTTGATCTCGGTCCTGTTTGTCAATGCAGGTTCTACATCTCCTTTGGAGTATACTAAAGGTACAACAAAAAGGTTAGATAAAATCCAAAGACAAAATTCTAAATGTATTTTATGTTGACGTTGTTGTGAAAAAGTTACGTGTAGCCCATGCTATTTTAAAGGCTATCTGCCACATTTACAGTCTTTCTGAACTTTGTTTGCAATAAAATAATTTGGGTGCTGTGTAGGATGTTCATGACTCCTACCTTGGCGTGGCAGCTTGGCTGGACAGAAGCTTGGCCAGCTTTCTTGTATCTAGAAAACAAACGTTATTTGATTAATGTTATTAACAATATACAACACATTGGTTTAAAAGTTTGGCCCAGGAAACACTGATCTAAAGTGATGAGGCTACTGAGCCAATGACTGAGCAGGAGTGATTTAAAATAGGCGCAGGCAGCGATAAATTAAATACATTCTCTGCAATTGAACAAAAAAGGGAGAAAGAAAAAAAATAAAAATAAATATATATATATATATACAGTATATAGATTTACAGTATATAGTATATATATACATATATAAAACCAGTTTGTCAACTGTACTTTATCAAAGTAAGCCAAACAAGAATTAGTAATCATTTTAGTTTGCTTTCGCATTCTGTCTATTCTGACCAACTCATAGAATTTTGATATATCTACGCATTCTTTTTTTTTTATACATTTTGATGGAATGTGTGTTTTGTATCTTTACTAAACAGAAGCTAAAATGTAGTATGTTGTTTATGTGTCCTGTAGTTACTAAGGTCTATAGGGTATATTGTGTCTCTGTTGCTGTCCCCAAATAGTACTCTCAAACCATACACCTCAGTCAGGCTCAGAGACCAGCAAGGCGGTGCTGTGGTAACACCCTCATGGGTACAACATATCAAGGTGTCAGTATTACAAATACATTCTCACACCAGGGACTCTTTATTTTTGTTTTCCAAACAGAGGCACACATGGTTGAGAGGATTTACTAAATATAATGACCCCCAGAGATTCAAGAGTAAACAGTTTTCAAGCACTGGCAAACAAAGCTGGTAAACATGTCAGAATTGCCATAGGAACATCACAGTGGTGTCAACAATTATAAACCACAGTGTTATTTGAAATCAATGATGCATTACTATATTAACAATGGAATGTACAGTACTGAGGGCCAGGGCTTTGCTAAAGCTGGGTGATACTTGTGCAGATATTTTTTGTGCTTTGATCCTTTGCGTAGACTGAAAGAATCCTTACAAAACAATAGGAATAGAAAAACCACATGCTTTCAATGAAAACAAATCTTTTCTCTGTGTTCCATCATGGTTTTCATCCTGGTTTCTACCTTCACTTGTCATTCTGTGGCATTTATTTATATATTTTCCCTATGCTTCTAGCAGGTGTTGCCACTCACTTGCTGCATGCTACATCGTTAATGGTTGTCAGACTGTAGCTTATGGTAGCGAAATATGTCTATCACGCCGAAAGGCAGCGCGATGTTTTGAATGGAGGATGTCTTGATGAAGCAGACCGCAATCAATGAAAGGGATGCTAATGATACAGGAAAGAGCAGAGTGATTAAAGACAGAATGACCAGTGCTAGACGGGTGCCTACACAACGAGAATCTGCAGAATCAACAAGAATATTGATTTCGACGCTTTGCCAGTTGCAATGAATGGTGTCCTTCTAGCTTGTAATAACAAAACGTTATCAGGAACGCAGAGTGGTTTTATTTTTGGCATTGACTACATGCTAGATAGTTATGGGGTTATCAAATTATGTATTCATGATTTTAGGCTATCTGTTCATTGTTTAGTCAAATATTTTGCATATACATAAATTGGCTCTTTCTAGTGGTTTTGGAAGTGTTGTCATGTGGGTGTCTAGGACTAGCAAGTTGCCATTTCATAATTTAATCAGAAAATAATCAGTTATATAATCATAACAATCTCATCATTGGGAGAAATATTTTTCAAGCCATGTTTTTTTTTGTTCATGAAGATTTATTTAGACAGAAATGTGCAGAAATATTATATTGTAGCATGTCACTTTCTGAATGTGTTGAAGGAATTTGAATGTGAGTGTTAAGAGCCCATGCATCTTTCCCTACTTTCTTGTACCACGTCACTTCCTGAGCAGAGGGAAGTAGAATGTAAGCGTTGCTAGCCAATTCGTACTTCCTAGTTCTTGTACTAGGTCACTTCCTGGGCAAAGGGAAGTAGAATGTAAGCATTGCGAGCCAATTCGTCTTCCCTAGTTCCTGTACTAGGTCACTTCCTGATCAGGTGGAAGTAGAATGTAAGCGTTGCTAGCCCATTCGTCCTTCCTCTCTCTTGCCTGCTGCTCACTGTGCCGTGGCTGGTAAATTCATCTGCCAGCCTGGGGCTCCTCCTGCAGCTGGGTAGACCACCAGCTGGCACCCTCTGGACCAAGCCGTGCACCAGTATGTACAGAAGGCAGATGATATGTGTACTGTTGCAGCTATAACACGCACACACACACACACACACACACACACACACACTTACTTTGAATGTCTCTCTGTAGAACTCACTTTTAATTTATACTTAGGTGAATAGTATACACACACCAGCTTATATTGACTTTGAGATACTGTTTCTGAAGTACCTTTCTGCTACGCTATGAAGAGAGAGGGGCTATAGCTGTGCTGGATTTGATCAAATCTGAGCTCAAGGATTTATAGTTGGCTATGTCATTTCAGACTATAGCTTACAGATGAACATGATGTTGAAAACTTGAATCAGGCACCAAGGAGCTGTGCTGCATACATCTATTTGCCCAAAGAGGTGAAAACATGTTGAATAGCTTTTGTGCAGATTTAAGCCAACTTACAGTAATATTGGATAATGTATGCCACTGTTGGAAAAGTTGGACGCAGGGATTACCCCTGGCTGAAGCATGAAACCATCTATAACGTGGACCTGTTTTAATGGGACTGCATGCATGAGCAGAGACAGTGTCCGCAGGCTCAGCTCAAGTGCCCGGCCAGTAAGATGCTTTACCTTTGACATTTACCATACGGGCTCCCAACCTGCCGGTGCACAGCGATGCCTCTAATTACTGTTCAGAGGATAGAGCCAGGGAACTGTGGAAATGCTCATAAGAGCATTAATGCGTATGAAATGGACGGAGAATTTGTCAAAGTGGAGGAGCCTGTGTGTGAGGGTGGAGGGGGAGGGGTGGAGTGGGGTTCGCACAGAGAGCGGGCTGATGAGTAGTGGTTTACGGAGTGCACAGCGAGAGGTCGTAACCTATAATACAGGAGGGCTTTTAAGCGGTAGGTCACGCATTTAACAGACTCGAAAGCATTATTTCCCCTCTCTGTGCCCGTGTCTTTGTGTGATATCGATCAGTGCAGGGGGTTGTGCAGCCTTTAGTGTGGTCTCAGGGGTCCTAATTATCAGCGGCAGGCAGGCAGCATGACTCCTAGTTATTTTTGCTTAATTTTTGCAACATGTTTATATTAATGGCTGGTTTGGCTGGTCTGTCTGCCATTGGGACTTTTATAATGAGTTATGTTTTATTATGAGTTATGTTTTATTAATGTTATAATGTTGGTAAGCTGTTGAGGCCATTTATGTTAATAGCAGGGAAACTAGTTCGTTTGTTTTTGTGTGTGAATAGTCAGGTCGAGAGACTAAAATGAGTTCAGGCAGTGTGACGTTGATTTAAAATTACGGACTGCTGTTATTAATAAAACACAAGCCTTACAGGATACAATTATGCTCCTTTCAGTTTCCTGCGGCGAATTTTTCGCTTCCTCTCTCCACGACAACAACCCTTATCTCTCACGGCCACTCTGATGGATGGATAAATGGATGGTTCACGTTAAAGTCACATGATCGTGGCCAACTTCAGAAGTTGGTTGAAAGTTAGGAAATATTTTATCAGTCTCCAAGTGTGGTAACATATGGTTGAAGCCAGTTATGGGAATTATACGTGTCATCTTGTTTGGACATATTCAATTTGGGTCTCAGGCCCTGGGGGAAACGGTTGAAAGTGGGTGATTTGGGCAACAGGGAGGAAGTCCAGATGGCAAAGCAGAGTTGAGATCAATCGAGATTGATGCATTTTTCCCACTCGTACATGCAAACAGATGTGAATTAACACAGTAATTGGAGATTGAACCGTCTCTGGCTTTTCTGCGGCCAACGTTCAACTTGTAATCATGTTTTCATCACAAATAGAAAGCCTTCGGAAATGTGTGAAGGCATAACAAGACAAACGCCTTTTCAGCGGCACGATGACAAACCGCAAACCTCAGTGTGCTAACACATGCTAGAAAGATCACATGGCTAGACAGACTAAAGAACTGACTTGATGTTCAAATGGAAATCATGTGACCCTGCGAGATTCCACCTTTTTCTTTTTGCCACCTTTTTTTTGGGGGGGGGGGTCTTGCCATTATCTAACATTCTTCTCTCCCAAAACATCTCGAGTCTATTTAACCTTCGTCGTTCCACAGCGTTTCATTTTGGTACAGATGGTCTGTGGATGTGCTCTCGTCGTTCCGGGTCATGTGTCAGGCAGATGAAAGGCCTCTTTTTAAAGTGCCGAAAACTATCCGAAGGCAGAGTCACGTCGAGCCAGATGTTCTATAGGAGGATGAGCCCTACCCCAGTCAATAGATCTCCATCATAAAGGGAGTAAGCCTTTCACTGCAGAGGGCCTCGGCTCCATCATCCCCTTCTCTCAGCCCCCGCTGTCCATGGTGCTGAAACTGGCTTCACTGAACCACTTTGCCCCTCACAAAGACAGAGAGACAAATGGTAAAAAAGAAGAAAGAAAGCAGGTAGACAGACAGGAAGTATTTGGTAAAAGGGGGAGGGGGGACAAGAGGGAGAGGGGAAAATGAAGAGCACGTTGAATCAGGAGTGTGTCTGTGTGAGAGAAAGATACGTGGAGAGGTATCCACTACTGACATAAATATCAATGCATGGCTTTAGTATCGCCCCCCCTTCCCACCTCCATTTCCTTCTTTACCATGCTTAGAGTGCTAATGAGATAATGGAGACCTGGCCCCGCTGAAATCTATCGAGAGGCAGAGCATTGACCTCGTACCTTAGCCCTGCGCCTTTATTTTCACCGTAATGAGTCTCAGTACACACAGCCAGCTCTGTGGCAGGTATAGGTGAGAGAATAAAGGTGACATAAAGACAGAGAGAGAGAGAGAGAGAGAGAGAGAGAGAGAGAGAGAGAGAGAGAGAGAGAGAGAGAGAGAGAGAGATAGAGAGAGAGAGAGAGAGAGAGAGAGAGAGAAGAGGGAAGCATGTCCTCGCAGAGCCAATGTTCCGGCAGGCAGCAGGAGCTCTTGAGTGGCGCTGGCACCGGGATCTGATGGCGGATCGATGGTAGCCAGGATGATTCATTCAGCGTGGTGCTCGTCTGTTATCGAGTGCCGCTCCCCCTTTTCAGTGTGAAAACACGGATCCCAAGGAGGGGCCAGAGTGGATTAGTCATGGAATTAAGGGGGAAAAGGCCTTAATGTTACCTATTGATGTTTCGAGTACATCTCTCTCTACTCTGTTGTTTTGTTCTGGCTAAAAGGACGGCCGGCTGTGCCCCCCCCCCCCCCCCCCCTCTCCACCATCCTTTACTCCACATGGTGTCATTGGACACCCCTCATTTTTAGCTATTATAGATCTAGATAAGATAGATAGATGAAAAGGTTACGTCTTATAAAGGGAATGTGAAAGAAGCCCCTGAAAGCTCATGCCTGTTTTATTTCCAAACTTATCGGAGTGTGGTCCAGTCCACATGCCGTACAGTACATCTCAATTATAACAAGATACCTACTTTTGGACATATTGGGCGACCATGTTTTCTTTTCCCACTATGATCTTTTGGCTTGTTGTTGGGCAAGGAGGCTTGGCTGGGATACTCTCACTTGTCAAGTGCTGGCAGCGGTGGTCAAGGGACCTAGCAGATGGTAGAGCGAGTCTATCCTATGGTCAGGTAGACTAATGAATACGTTGGGGAGTGGATCACACTCTCTGGCATCCTATCCTTCAGTGGGCGTGGGGCCCATTCAACGTCCACCACTCTGAAATATGTTTCTGGGAGTTTCCCAGGCGAATGCCAACCATTAATGAAATAAAAAGAAACTTCCAAAAAGATTGGGGGTGGGAATATAGGCTTTTTTTGTTAGCCAAGTCAGAGGCTTTACGCAGAAGTTGGGGAGAAGGAGCCATGGTTCAGCATTTATTCGTACAGGTTAAGGCCGCTTAGGGACCCAGCACTTCAGTTGAGCCAGTGGCTCGCCCTGAAACCCAAGGCTGCACTGTTCACAAAATATGAACAGGGTAAAAAAAAATTGGTTCATCAGCAGATCACACTGAGGTAAACCGCTAGGAGCAACTTTTGTCGCATTGCTGTTTCTTGTGCTACTAGGAGGGAAACAAAGCTTTTAATGAACTGGGAAGTGTAGTTGGTTGTTCTTCTACATGGTATGCTCTCTCATTATCAAGCTTTAATCTGTGTTTTTAATAATAATAATTATAAATATAATTAAATAATAATTCATTTTATCGATTTTAACGCTTTTCTGGCACCCAAAGGTTAAACAGGGCTTAAACGTTCAACTTTAAAGCTTAAAATACACTTTTACTCAGTATCCATGGTATTGTTCATTGTGTCATATTTTTTTTACCATGAAAACAATAGTATTGTAGTTTGGTTGTTTTATATAGAGATACAATTATTACACCCGTTTCCATTTTTCATAAGAGTTTTACTTATTAATCTGGGTACAATTAACTGGACATTATATACCTTTTGAGAATCCTCGAATTGGAGTGTTTTGTTGAAGATGGCAATACGCTGGCCAGTCTCCTGCTTAGCCAAGACAATGAGGGCTTTGTTTTTTGTGATCACTGTTGTCTCCAGGCTTTTGTTTTCTCAATTCCTCATATCCAAACTTGCCTTGGAGTCATGCTGGAAAAGATAATCCACTTAATTGGAAATCTTGTTCGTTTTAGAGGAATAATTTCTCCATTAACGCCTGACTAGGCTTTTAGCTAGCTCTACCACCAAGACCCCCATTCTGTTTATCAAATGTCATGCATCTTTACCTCAGTATAAAGGAATGAAATGGAAGAGTTCTTGTTTTGAAGCCTTGTTTGTTTTTCTTACCGTAGCATTTACAACACCCCACAATTAGTTGTATATTTACATAAACATTCATGCTGTGATGAACACATTTTAATGCCGGTTCAGTCTCATGCTGTTTAGCCTCATGTCAAACACATTCAAACATCCAGAGGACTGGTCCAATAGTCACATGTGTTGTGTAGTTGTGTTGTTTGTTTTACAATGGGAGAGTCTGGAACCTCCCACTTGTGTTCATTGTATTAGAAAGTAAGACTAAATCGTGCTTGGATTTCTTGAAACTCTGAGGGAGCAAAGCTTTATATTTGAACAAGATTATTTTAATAAGGTTCATATATTTCAAATGATGCAGTATATCGGCTCATTAGAGATGCCTCTATCAATTAACATAGGAAATGAAATATTAGGTCTCATTATCAGTATTATTATGACTGATAGTATTTAATGTACACATGTCAGTACTACAGTGCAATGAATTGTGCCTCATGTCCCAGTTGTTGTGTACATCAATGTGTATAGCCTGTTTGTTACTGTATTTGAAGGAAAATACATGCACATGGGAGGAAATACCATAAAAGCTATAAGTGATTGCTCTAGTCATTTTCTTCACTAAGCAATCGAGTATCAAGGTTTCAATCATGTTTCATTGTCACACTTCAATCCTTATTGATATTCATTTATATACACATAGAAATGGTTAAATATGGTCATTGTTTCTTTGTCAGGTCAGTTAGTTATGTGAATGCTTTTATATTGTACTAATATAGAACAATACATATTTAAACACTATAATAACAGACAGTGGTCAATTACGACTATGCTGAGAGAAAACATGTTATCCTTTGAAATGAGACAACTGGCCTTATCAGTTCGCTTATAATCACTGGAATAAACAGTTTAATATCCAATTAGTCAAATCTGTGCCTCTGACCCTACCCTCCCAAAACAAACACAGGTTAATACATGACAACGGTAGAAAATGGTTTCTGCTTCCAGATTAGTTTTCTTTTGGTTCTCACCATTTTAATTCATTTTCAAAAACGACTGTTAGTTGTACTACTGTATATCCTGGACTCGTAGTAGCTTAACAGGTTAAAAGAAAAGATTACCGTGTCTTCAATTACCAACAGATTGGACAGTTTATTGACCATTAGAGACAGCCCCAAGGTATGTAATGTCAAAACGAGGATTAAAACCTTTGAGAATCATTGTGATCTCTCCAGGAAATACCGTTCCAGTCTGAAGGATTGCCCATGCTAAATGAGGTTTGTCTCGCCTTCTTCACCACAGCCATTCAACACATTGTGTTGGTCTGCGTGAGCAATCTCTGAAACTGTAGTCAGCAATTCTATCTAATTACAATGCTATGCCTCAATCATGCCTTGTGTTTCTGGGTTGGCAAAGATAATGATCCGGAACAATCGGGCGCATCTGTGCAACGGACGAAAAAAAAAAGAAAAAAACTGAACAACTAATATCTGATTGGGGTTTTTGTAAGATGAACCGCATTTCTTATGCCTCACTTCTCTTTGATTAGAAAATATTTGAGTCGACGCCAGAAACATTTCTCTGTGAAATCCCCCCAAGAAGATTACCATTCGTCTTCAATTATCTTGCCCTCTGTAATTACATACATTTCCATCTCTGATCAGTTCCTTCATAATAGGGATAATGTGCAGCAGCGCCTCTTAACATCTGTGGTGGAGCTGATCGAAATGAAGCAGCTGGCAGGCCAAGATGGCACATTATCAAGCTGGATTGGTATAAAATGGAAATCTGAAGTCCTGTTGAGTACCCTGCCTCTTGTGTTACAACCAACATTAGTTCATTTGTATGTTGTGTGCACAATATTTATAGGCAATATTAGAAAAAGATTCGCAAATATCTTGTGAGTCTGGCTCGTATAGTGCTAAGAAATTCACACACAAGTCTTAAAGCCTTTCAAGTGATGCTTGTTGCATGCTTGAACATGTTTTTGAGCGTCTTAGTGGCTTGTCATGTCATTCTTGACAAAAACAAAATGGGTGGTGAATTTTCCATGAAAGAAATGTTGATTTCTGTTTTACAAAGACATAGTATTTCTTTTCCTTCCAAAACAGAGGCTTTGTCCAAGATAGAGGACTCTCCAACACCCCACATTTGGGACTTTAGTCCGTTCAGTTACTCTGCTTGGCAGAGAGATGAACTACAGTATGTAGAATATATTCATGTCATAAACATGAAAGGAAAAAAAGAGAAAGGAAGGGATAGTCGAGCGATATTAAAGGACACACCATCGAGCACCACAGGAGTTGCCATGGATACGGACATGTTGGATGACAAGAATTGCGGTATGATGCGATCAGTATGATCCCATTTGCACACTGTGGCTTGAAAGCTCTGGGATAACATTTCACATCACAGATGACCACACAGCGTTAGCTAACCCCACCCCCCCCCTCCCCACCCCAAACCACCACCTGCTCCTCACCCGGCGCCTCTCCGTGGTTTGTTTGCAAACACGTGGTAAAGAGATCACAGACATAAACACGTCAATCAGTCACTGTGGTATTTGTCAGCTAGTCTCAAGTTGCAAATCCTAAGTATGGGGGAACTGACAGAGTCGGCGGCCTGGTTCTAGATGCGTGTTGTCCTGGCCATGAATAGCCCTGGTTGGGGCTTGTTGTAGAAACGAGTTTTTCAGCTCCCTTGCCTAACGGGCTTTGGGTCTCCAGGGGCATGTAGCCGCTATGAGTGTATTACTCTGGAGACCACGCTATTGAACTGAACTGTTCTCGGTGCACCTCATTAACCATAAAAGGGTGAAAAAGTATCCCTTGGGCTCAGATTAAGATTTTTTTTGTTTTATCTCACTAAATCCAAATCCAAGCTATTGCTGTGGAGGATCATGAAAACGTCCCTATTTAAACCTTTATGGGACATTTTAATCAGATGTCATTCATTTTTAAATGTGGGTGTGTGCTCACAGAAAACAAAACATGTTTCCTTTATCTCATCATAACTTATTCAAGCCTTTAACTATTGAACTTGACACCGAATAGGTTGTTTATGTAATAATAGTAATATTGGGTAGCTTTTGCTCGGCTGTACCCACCACTAAAGCTCACACAGTGAGGGGACATTAGGCAGCCATTTACGTCGTCTATTGTGAGACTGGAAAAGCAGTGATGTCGCGTCTCCCCCTCTCCACTGAGTCATGGCTCATTGTCAGTTGGTGATGGCTGCTCCTCTGAGTTTGAGCTGATTTAAATTGGAGGGGCATGTCGCCTCCGTGATGGGTTGAGACAGCGTCGGATGAGCGGCCGCTCTGTGCCAATTCTGTGCCTCCGGCCTTTTTTTTATTTTTGATAGCAATATTTTATCATTATGAGATGGAAGGACATGCAATTACTATGGGCACAGGGGAAAGAGCAGGTGGGCTGTGTTGAAGCCAATCTAAGGTAAACCTCTCTCTGCTGACTCCAACAGGTGAGAATTAAGGACTCCTAGCTATTTTGCTTTTGGTTAAAACAACAAAAAAAAGCTTTATGTACAATATCAGCTTTTTATGAGCAATTTCATTACGTGACGTTTTTTCGGTTATCAGCATTTGCAAAGTTCCAGTCCGTTTCACATGACGGCAGCTTGCTGACACATGTTAGCCCTCCCCATTTGTTCCGGTCTGTCTCTCTTTGATATTTTCAGTAGAGGAAATACCAAAATCACAGGAGAGCCCTGATCAAACACTGTACTCAGCCTTTTGAAGGCCTGACTCCTGTTGCAGTGCAGTTGCTCTATTGGTGATGCATATTAAACCCCCCCCCTCTCTCTCTGTCTCTCCGATTCCCTTAGGTGAACACCTGCGAGTCTGTCCTCAGGGATATACCTGCTGCACCTCGGAGATGGAGGACAAACTCAGCCAGCAGAGCAAACTGGAGTTTGAGAACTTGGTGGAAGAGACCAGCTACACAATGAGGACAACGTTTGTCTCGCAACATAAAAAGTTTGATGGTAAGAAAACTATAGTAAACATTATACTGTACATACATTGTAATGTAATGCACATGTTGGCAGGACATCTTTCTCTTTGAGAAAGACCAAAAGCAACCGACCAACCACCAACCAACTGACAGTATACTGTATATTGTGAGTGATCGTTTACATTTGGGAGACATTTGTTATTTTGACAGAAATGTGCATAAGAGATTAATCAGAGACATCTAGTCATTAGTAGTACTTGTGGTTTCAGCCCTTTTACACAGCCTCAGTAAATGTCAATTCTCTCTTGATTTCATTGCTTGCTGAGTGGAAAGAATACACTGAAAACTAAATTGCAATTCTATATTTCAGGGTCATGATCTACTCAGTAGAAATTCAGAATGTATTATTATTATTATTATTATATTATATGTTATTATTGGGCACACCTATTTTCATTGTGTTATCACATTCTTAGATTGTGTTGTTAGGGGGTGTTTTCTTAAAAATCCTCAGGCCAAACTGACTCAGGCCAACTCGTCATTATAAAAATCTGTGAAAACTATTTAAAAGGTTACAAAATGTTAGCTCTGAGTCTATTATTCTTACAGTAAGTCAGTTGATTTGAATAGGCCGACTCTGGTAGGCAGCGGAAGTATGACATACGAGACAGCTCATTAATATCGTACTGCGGTTGTTAATGGCTTCCGGCTTCTCATCATCGCTCGGAAAAGCTACTGGCTAAGAATGATAATCACACAGATGTGTGTATTGTGGCTGCACCCCGTGCATGGTTAAATACTTGGTGCTAATGGAATAGGTCTGCCATTAATACCAATTAGGGAGGAAATGTAATTGGAAGTTTTTTTGTAACATCTGAATCTTTGTCTGTTTCCTTCAAAGTTGAACATGGTAGGGATCAATATTTCTAATTGAATTATTCCATCCATCCATCCATCCATCCATTAGCTATACCGCTTATCCTATGCAGGGTCGCGGGGGGGCTGGAGCCTATCCCAGCCGACACAGAGCGAGAGGCGGGGTACACCCTGGACAGGTCGCT
>JAVQIZ010091752.1:0-10528 GCA_036023535.2 Galaxias brevipinnis
AACGTCCTAACGTTCTAAGTCCCATCTGTACAGTGCATGGTCTTTAATTTGATATTCACCCACTGAAAGTCAACCCGGAATCAAAACAAAAAGCAAGAGGGAACATGAAAGGAGGAGGAAGAGGGCGGATTGGGGGGTTCGGGGGGGTGAGGGGGATCATGATAGAATTGAACACTCGAACAGTGCATTCTAAAACCCACTAGAGCACAACATTATTGCTGGGAGTTTATAAGAAGATTAATGCTACGCCCCAAGACTAAAACTTGTATTGGCGCGCGCACACCCACACACACATGCTTATTCAGACAACATCTGCTGCTTCATCTGTCTATTGCGCTCAACACCACCACTCATTATTTGAGTAGGATTGGTGGTGAAGTACCCAACATAACCCACTATATAATATGACAAACGAAGATGCAAGTGTTTGTTATAGACATGTATAGAACCAACCACCAAAAACTAAATGGTCTTCACCGTAGGGCAGTAGGTCAGCTATTGGTCCAAAGCAGGTGCCGACTGATCTAAAGCAGAGAATGTTTCGACCAGGAAATCACACTTTGTGTTTGCAAGATATTCCCCTCCAGTAAAAGAAACATGTCTCTGATTATTATAAAAAAATTATGATATATATATATATATATATATATTTGTATAGTGGGACACTATCTCTAACCTCTAGTCCACTACCTTTGTGTGATCCCTCTGTTGAAATATTACGGTATGATGTGCCTGCACTTTACAGGCACGTCAGTGCATTCGTTAAGAAGATACACGGTAGTGGCTAGGGGAGGGGGGGTGGAGGGTAAGCAGCTAGTGTTTCGTGGATGTTAGTGCACCCCGTTCATGATGTGCTTCTGGTGGAGCTCCAGGCCTTTGGGCTGGTCCTGGTTGTGGCAGGCCAAGATCACGTCCTCCTCCCTCAGCCGCGCGTTCTTGCGCACCTCCTCCAGGGAGTACTCCTGCAGGAGGGAGCCGTTCTCGAACACGGTCACCAGCATG
Organism: Galaxias brevipinnis; assembly: GCA_036023535.2. Lineage (NCBI taxonomy): Eukaryota > Metazoa > Chordata > Actinopteri > Galaxiiformes > Galaxiidae > Galaxias > Galaxias brevipinnis. Next base: position 1,003 of record JAVQIZ010091752.1, read on the forward strand.
TCCTGAGGCCCCAAAAACAAAGGCAGCGATGAGATACCAGAAGGTACACATTTTATTCCTTAAAGGGCCCCATAATGTAGTCAATCATCATTTTTTATTGTGTGATTCCTTAGTGTCTATGATCCACATGAAAAAAATATTTGAAAACTGAAAAAATACATATGAAATTATTTATTCATTATTCTAGGGTGCCTCTTTTTGCCCTTCAAATTCACATGCTGTTTTCAGTGGTAAAAGCCAGTTTACGCCCATTGCTCAATAATATTCATTAGCTGAGTTATGTTATTGGCTAGGGACAGTAACATTCCGCTGTAGTCATGGCTGCTGCCAGAGTAGTTCAACCTTACTTATATACTAGCCAGAGTCTGTGAATGGTCAATTAGATTGACTAGCATTTTCTACGTCACAAATGTGTTGTCAGAGGTGAACTAAAGAAAACGCACAAGGCAAAGATTTGACTTTTTCATGTTGTTGGTACAATCACTTTGAGTGATAAAACAATGCTAGACAAAGGTATTTTCCAAATCTTACATCAAATGGTCTAATAATTGTTTTATTTTTATCTGCATATAGTTCTGTACCATAAGGCTAAATATGAGACACACAAAAATGATTCATGAATGAAGAAGTAATTCGGTGAGACACTAGAAGGTCTACATTTCATTCCTCAGGAGTGAAAACAGTGGGAATTAAACAGCACTATACCTTATTTCATCTGACTCAAGAACTGTACCATGAGACAAAGTCTACCACAACAAAGGAGGCATTTAATGAAAATGTACAGTGCTACGTTAGATGTTTGTAGTGTAAAACTGGCGGTCCAGGAAACCTTTAAGTCTGAATTCCACAGTTGCGCCATACAGGGCTAGCACTGTGCTGATGTGTGTCCATTCTGTGTCACAAAAGACTGAGGGCAACAGGAAGTGAGAGGCCACATTCATTCTAGGCTCATTGGTCAACAGGTTGTTGGGACAAGCCAATGACACATCAACTCTGTGGGTTTGGCAAACACAGTATACCCTCCCCCAGGCTAAACCCTGTCTAAAAACCAGGCCCAGTAGCTGTTTCTATGTCACTCTGAAATGCCCTCCATGCCTTTCCCAGTCTGGCCAGAGAAGCCATTGGGTAAGGGAGGTTTTAGTAGGGGCCTCACCTCCTCAGGCTTTCCCGCCCCGCGCTCCACAGTCTCTAAGCAGCCGTCTGAGTTCCTCCTCAGGGAAAGACGACCTCTCTTTGACCCTTTGGAGGGGTCGGTCACCGGCTGCTTGTACACGTCCATCTAGACAACGCACAAACCGGCCGTGAAAGTGTTAAAAGAAACAAGTGCGCTCACAGTAAGCTCATTTCACATGACCTATGACACAAAAAATCCCCATAGGTTAATAATCAAATGCAATTCATTGTACGTTTCTAAACTAAATCTTAAAAATGGTCGCTTTCATTCGCTTTCACTCTTTTCTTACCTTCTAAGAATAAAAACGAAATAATGGGGAAACACAATAACTTGGGTCTTGTCAGGCTACAAATGTCTTTGTAACATTAGCTAGCATGCCTCTAGCCCTTAGCAGGCTGGGAGCAGTGCGCGCCGCCGTACATACCCCCTTGCCCTGGCTCTCAACATAGCTGCACTTGAAGGCACAGTTTAGGGTGTCCCTGTTGATCTTCTGCAGCAGGGCGCTGCCGCAGCCAAAGAGCACGTTCTCCGCGCCCCAGCCCTCCTCCGTCAGCTTGTGCAGAATCTGCTCGGGTTGCAAAGAACAAAAGAGAGAACGGAGACTGAGACTGAGACGTGGGTCGACCACCCCCCCAAATAAAACCCTCTCAGCACCAACGTAGGGGGAGAGGAGAGCCACTGGGGAACTGGAACTAGGGCCGGCGAGATTATACATTAGAGGACAGCCTCGCCGGTGAAGCCCGTGGGCTGTGTGTGTGTGTGTGTGTGTGTGAGTGTGTGTGTCTTGCGCACCTCATCGACGGAGTTGAGGTCGATGCCGTCGCCCTGGATGATGCGCAGGTAGGAAGGTAGCACCTTGTAGCCCATAGAGTTCTGGGAGCAGCCGAAGCACTCCTCCAGGATCTTGATCACCTGAGATGGGGGAGCGAGGACAAAAGGTGAGACGGGCTGGTTTTGGGCAGCAGGGCTGTACCTCGTGGAAATATCAAGGGGATGGACATTCTAAGCAACCATGCTGGAGGGCCACAATTCAATGTTTTAGAAAACACTCTGTTCTATCATCTTTATCATATTAGAACATATTTAACTCAATTAAAAGCCTTTAAGACACGAATGTCCCATATTCTAAGACACACACACACACCTCGATGAGCGTCTCGGCGGGGTCCCCGGAGTCGGGCCGGATGACCAGACAGGAGTCCTCGGTGCGCTCCATCACACGCTCCTTCAGCTTGTCCCCCCAGATGTCCTTACAGGCGCTGAAGATGTCGTAGCTGTCGCTGACCACCGACACGGGCCCCGTGGAGAACTGCTCCAGCAGCCTCTCAAAGGCCTCCTTCTCCCTGCCCCGGCCCCAGGAGATGATGGTGCTGGAGGGGGAGAACGAGCAGGGGAAGAGCAGAGTAAGTAAAGGTGGAGGATTGCAGGAAAGGGGGCGATGCGAGGAGAATATTTTGGGGAGGCAAGTCCCAAAATCATGACATGACGGATGGGATCCAATTACTCATATCCTGACAGTCTACTTTATATGTCTTACCTGCGCTGTAGTGTAGACGTGTGTGTGTGTGTGTGTGTGTGTGTGTGTGGTTGCGTGTGTGAGAGAAAAAGAGGCACAGAGATAGTGAGAGTGTGTGTGTGTGTGTGTGTGTGTGTGTGTGTGTGGGAGAGAGAGAGAAACATAGAAATACAGAGATGTGTGTGAGAGAGTCTCTCTTGCCTGTGTTCTGCAGCCGGTATGGAGAAGCCTGCCATCGGGCAGCTGTAGTAGCGTTGTGCCATCAGCAGACCGGCCACAGTGTCTGTGCTGCAGAAGTTCACCAGGTGAGCCGCGCCGCCCAGCGCCGCAGACTGAAACCGCCAAGGAGAGGTACAAGTTTGAAACCAATAACATCAAAAATAAAACCCCAGTCAGACTCCGGGCACACCAGGAAGTGTGTTGTCAGTGCCACTTGTAAGAAGACACCTAACCTCTGCTACTGTAACTCCACTACCCCCCCACCCCTCCCTCTCTCCTCCCTAAACGACACTGCAGGAAACAGGGGGGATGAAAGATGGTGATTGATCCGTTTCTGCTCTCTATGATCACTCTGCTGCGTGTGGACGAGGGCCCTTGGAGACGGGCGGGCTCGGTGTGTGTGTGTGAGTCGTCTGAATACTAATGCTCCTCTCTCCGCAGGCGGCGGAATGGGAGAAGTGGAGCGAGCCCTCCGGCTGGATCGATAGCCTGCACTTTCCCTCGTACAGGCCTCCCCTCGCGAGGCCAGACTCCACGCAGAGGGATGGTGCACGGAGCCCTTCCAACATTCACCCTCCGGTGCTAACATCTCTTTACCATGTAACTTAGTGTAAGATCCATCCATCCATCCATCCACCCATCCATCAATGTTTTTCTGAAAGCCGGTCTGGCACATCCCAAAAGACAAAAGAATATAGAGGGTTGACATTTACAGTCTATATTGATAGCTTCCTCTAGTTCGAGGAATGAAACCCAACCATTTATGTTGGTTTGGAATTCGTCCCCGACCTGTCAATTGGGTTTCGAGGAGGGTTCTTGTGACCTGCCAGATTGGTAATAAAACGCCCTCCTGCCAGAAAAACAGATAAGACAAGAATTGTGAGGGGGGCGGTCACTGAGCTCTTCACATTCCCGCTCAGCTCCACTGAATTCAGAAAGGGAACGACAGCCATTCCACTCCGACCGAGACGTTTAGGGCCTACGTTTGGCGCACAGCCAATTGTTAAAACCTGCCGTATCGCTGACCGTATTACACAATCCAAGTCTGACAGTCCGATAAGGTGCCAAGACACACACACACACACACACCCAAGCAGTTTCGACGGACACACTCGCAGCCTCGCAGTCAAGTCCAGCGGTATGGGATGCTTCAAGGACAGAGAGCCACAGAGAGAAGAGGAGCCCCTCTGTGTTAGCCTACAGCTCAGTATGTTCAAGCAACAGAAAACAGCAGCACTGACCTTTCCGTGGTCAAGGCAGCGGCTAATAGGATCTCCCCGAGTTCGCTTACACTTCGATTCGAACTCCAGTGACCCTACAGGATTCTTAGGTAAAACATTTCATACCGAGACGTTTCGAATATTTTGCCTCCAACTGATGCGCGCACACACACCTGAAAGACTAACAATCTACCATCCGCTGAATGAACAGTGTAGAAATTCAGACCAGCAATGAGCATGAGCAGCTGGAGGAGAAGAAACATGGCTGCTCTGACAAGTGGGAATTTGGAATACAATATTCTGCTCATAAAACATTTGGCGGGCAGTGGTTACGCTAACGTTTGCTATTCAATCCTCTCTTACTGTAGAAGAGGTCAGGCGCAATCTTTCTTTGATTATTATTAAGTGAAGCTCCTTCAATTGAGAAAATATATTAAAAAGGGCCATGGTTCCTTTTCACAGTGAGTAGATCAATAATAGGACACTGGGATACAATACATGCTTGAATAGTTCAGCTTCTGACTCAAACCATATGCAGTCTAATGTTTCAAACCACAGAAAAAACTGTCAAAACTCTTGACTGAAGCTTTGAATCATTTTTACAGCCTTTGACTGGACATATAAATAAGTATACACCTGCTTAATCTTTTCAAAACAACTGTTCTTTAAAAACATTTGCCACTCACCATAACAAGTCCAACAACGTTTAAAATAAGGGAGATTTTGCCATCACGTCAAATGCTGGCATTACCGTTAAATGACCTCATCATGCCTATTTTCTTTCAGAGCAGAGAGCCCCTTAAGGCTGAGTAGCTTTGACAGTGTTAAGGACCCTACACCTGTGGCTGGTCAGCCTTACCTCCTGGGAGGACACCCCTCGGTAGCCAAAGTCGTGCAGCTTGAAGTCCAGCCCCTCCAGGCTGCCGGTGGTGGCCTTCAGGTGCTTGGCCAGGATCTTCTTAAACTCCCTGGAGATGGTGGCCACCGTGATGGGATACCACAGTTGGACCAACATGGTCTAAACCCAGGGGAGGGCGGCGAGGGAGGAAACAAAGCGATAGCAAAGGGAGAGGGAAAGAGAGAATGACACTATAAATACATCAGGGGAGAGACTGAAGAACATCAGCAGCTAGATGTGTTTCTTAAAACAGACAGACACATAATCACACACACACACACCTCTCTAAAACTAGCCTGATCTGTACATTTCAGCAATGTTTTCAGATTGAATCGATGGTGGGAGGTAAGCTGAGGTACACAGGGTGAGTTTTCTGACTGGGGAAAGGGACAGGCCAGTGCTGTAAAATGGCTGCTGTAACAATTAAGGCCTTGCTACAACAGAGTACTGCTGACCACAGACACCAACCAGCCAGCGACTGGAACAGTGCATGAGGGTGGAACCTTCCTCGCTGACCTGATTAGAGCTAATTATGATAGTCTGTGTGTGTGTGTGTGTGTGTGTGTGTCCAGTCTCTGACACTGGTTTTCACAGGGAACGCATGGGTCATTTCCCGGCCGTACCACAGGGACAGTGAAACTGTTCTGCTAGGTCACAGTCTGTTTGCTCTAAAATGTTGACCTGTTAATATGTGTCATCATGGGTAGAAATTAATCCAACACGGTGAAAGTCTAACTTATAATTTAATTACATTCTCTATGAGAGAAGATGAAAACAATAATAATAATAATAATAATAATAATAATAATAATAATAATAATAATAACGTAACGAATGGACGGACAGACAGACAGACAGACAGACAGACAGACAGCTCTCACTTACAACTTCAGTCTGGGGATGGGGATGAACACTTTGTATCAGACAAAACGACTGAGGTATGCTTCTTTTTTGTCTTAATAGGTCAATGTAATTAGTCTTTATAACAAGATCATTTTAAAAGGCAAAGCAAAAAAAAAAGGCAAAAAATCTTTGTTGCGCAAACAAAATCCCACAATGATTTTTAAAGTCTACGCAAAGCGAGAGTAGAATTTTTTGAAGAGAAGTGGTACCACTCCCTTGCTGCTCCATTCCGCAAAGTCAAATAGCCGAGCTGATTAACGGAGATGGATAGTCCGCAGCGCACGCATGTATTAACGACTAGCCTTTCAGGAAGAGCCAGCCTGATTTCATAAGAACAATCAATAAGGAATTCACTTCTTGAGCTTGGATTTTTCAGATCATTATCAATAATGATAGCTAGTGGTGTATTGACTAACGAATATAACGTGTCAAGAAAAGTGTTTTGTTGATAGAACTGCCTAGTCTGGCTTTAATGGGAGACAATATGAGGTATAATATTACCTCAATGTAGTTTGTGAGCCAGAAGAAATCTGGGTCTGTGTTCTCCACTGTAAAGAGAACATTTCCTCTGGGGATAACCTTGCCCTCGGGAACAGCTTTGATCCGGATAGGCAGACGGCCATCGTACTTCTAAATGAAACAACAAAACAGTTTCACTCATTCAAAAAATTTTAAAAAGTATGAGAGATTATGCAATATAATTGAAAAAAAGGCAAAGCTCACTCAAAGTTACATTTCTTGTTAGCTATTGAATTAACTACATGTCATTTCAATCTCGATTGAGCGTCAATAGATGTTGAGATCAAACATGATAAATCAAATTGTCACAATAATGGACCAAACATCCCAACAATGTACTTTTGCAATAACATCATAACATCTAGCAATTACATGTAGGCCTATGTTTGTTTTGTCATAAACTATCCAAAATACAAAAATATTCCCTCTGAAAAGTGAAGGAATGAAAAATCTTGGCTCCATCTGTGTGTATTCCACAGCACTTTTTTTCATGCGTGGACATTGCCACATGACTCACTGAGCACGCAACTTCTTAAAAAGAGTTGACGTGGGGGTGACTTAGCACACACCTCCCCTCAACACGAAGCAAATCGCCATCCCCCTCTCTCTACTTCTCCTTTTTCTTATCACGTACCTCCAGCACTTTCCTCCAGCCCTCCTCGTCGAAAACGTCCTGTCTGAAGTGCATCTGGTAGAAGAGCTTGGCTTCCTGAATCTTCTCCTCGGTTATCACCCGGCCTAAGAGGAGACGTGGAGATAACCAAAGTCATTCAAACGTTGCTTCGTTAACACGCTAATGCGGTGCAGTGCAATGGCATCATTGGGAACTCTGATTTTGTCGCCAATTAAGTTGCAGTTTAACTGTGTAATGCTTACCCACTTATTATAATAAGGAATTCCTTAAGTTTTATTCAGTGTGTCAACTTTTGTGGCTTTACCCTTCAAACCCAGTCTGTGTGAAATCTTGGTTGAACACAAAGTATATAAACCCTCCCGTGACCTGGGTCAAAGGAGGTCACTGGCTACGCGTTCCAAGCAACACGCCAGTCTCTGAAAGTTTCCACTGACTGTAAAGTCACACGCATATTCCAACGTGTGTGTGTGTTTGTTTAGTCAGGACAAATGTTAGAAGATATTTCTGTGCCACATACTGTATTAGGATATGCATTACATTTTATATAACTGTCTCTTCACTACCAGGCATGTAAATCAGGTATGGTATGTGACTAATCAAGTAAGTAAATCCCTTTAAATTGGCAATTGGAAAAAAACATCATACGAGCAGCCTATTGTTCCTGTTGTACAGTGTCCTTGAGTTACTAGAAAGGCACTTAGAAATCCCATGTATTATAATTATTATTGTTATTATTTATCAGCCTCACCTGTCAGATACTTCTTGAGGAGGAACTGGAGGCCAAAGAACACCACCTCATTGTGCTGGGCGCCCTTCTTCCTCCGGCACTCAAAGTATGAGTAGACCTTGTTCAGGTTGGGAGGGTACTGCTTGTAATGTGTGATCTGGAAGGAGATAGCGAGACGCAGTCAGTGTGACGTCCCGCATGTCCAGGTGTCCCAGCTGCAGAAAAACACTGTTGACAGGTACAGACAAGAGAGACAAGAGCACAGCTGGAAGGAGACATCCCGTTCACAGCCACAGTGCTGACCACAAGGCCGAGCGTGTCATTTTTCGCTGCGTCATTCGCCATGACCCAAGCCATCGCTGCGGTCTTACTATTTGACTTTGTTTGTTGACGTTATGACCCGAGTCACGCCGAACAAGGAGGAGAACGTCCTTCCAAAACGTCTGCAAATTGCATGCATGTCAGCTTAGCGAGCAGCGTGACGATGGAGCCGTGTGTACAGTAAGCGCCCTGCCAAACATGAGCCTCAGATGGTAGAGTCTGGATGGAATCCGACGCTCTCGATTGGATGCCCGCTGGCACACATCAAATCATCAGAACAGCTTGGTTTGGAACTATCCGCCCGTTTTACTTGCGCAACAGTCTGACTAGAAACTGAACACACTCTCACTCTCTCACTCATTTGGTTTGTTCTAGCCACTTCTTATCTTGCAAGTCATAATGCTGACAACCCTTCCCATAACAACTCGTAGATTTTTTGCAAACATTTCGATTCTTGCCAATGCTCGTTTTACCTGCAAAGCGCCAGGACATTGTCCACGCACGCATATTTCAAATCACATTAGAGCAATTCTGAGAGTGACAGTGGACCAGGAACCCTTTCATGTCCGTCTGACTGGGGAACCATGGCAACCAAACCTAAAATGTCGGCCAGTTATATCAACTAGACCCAGCCTCGCCTATTTCTAAAGAAGCACAGCTGCAAACCTCAAATACAAAAGTTTTTATTTTAAAAGGAAAGCCGACAGGGTAAGCAACATGAAACAGGTACCCCTTTCTAAAGTCTCCCCACTGTCTCACTGCTGGGATAAAGGTTAGCAAGTGCACTGTGGAGCTGCACTGCAGCAGATCAGAGTGTTCTTCAAGTGGGCTATTCCAGGCTCTGACACAATGTAGAGAGCTCGTCTGACCTTCCACAAAGTGAAAGTCAACTTGGTTGTGCAATGGCCTGTATTAACAGTGGGGGTCCATGTCAGACAGAACACTGGGCTCAATGTTAAACCACCACTCCGGCCGTAGTGAACAACATTGCGTGACAAGTGTTGCTTTTCCACAGCAGCTGAGGGCCCTTGGCAAACCATGGCACTTGACGTCCACAAAGTAACGTCCCATTTAGCTAATAGTATTCACCCGGTAGGTCTCATGATGCAGAGACAAATCTGATGGAGCAGGCTAGACTAGTTACTGGAGTTACAGGAGGCGCCTATGACCATTTATTGAGGTCCTGAAGTGCTTTCCACCTCAATGACCTCTGCTGTCCTTAACTGTCGTCGTGGTCCTTGTGTTTTTCCACCAGTGCTCTGTTACTTCAACTCTGCCGTTTTGGCCAGGCCTCTCTTTTAAACAATTAATGTTTTATGTCAGTGAGACCAACCTTGTAAAAAAAAAAAGAAGGAGGGGGGGGGGGGGGGGGGGGGGGGACTAAAAAACAAAAAT
>JAVQIZ010091757.1:0-17768 GCA_036023535.2 Galaxias brevipinnis
TCTCTCTCTCTCTCTCTCTCTCACCCTGGTTGAGGCTGCAGCATACCTCTGCAGGATAAACGCTGGCTGGCTGGCTGGCTGGCTGGTGGGCTGCTTGGCAGATTCTCCTTGACTGCAGCCTGACTGACTGAGTGTAAGCAGTGAGTCTCCGCTGCCCCGCTGCTGCCTGACTCAGCGGCTCCGTCCGCCTGCTAGAGAGGGACAACACCAACCACGGGAGGAGGTAGCGTACACTCCGTTTTTCTATGTTGCATCCCGTCTTTTAGATTGTCACTCTTATTTACAAAACACACACAGGACACACACACACACACCTGCACATGGTCAAAATTGATCAGTCTCACACTGTCAACGTCTCTCCGATCTCTTTGTTTTTAGGCTTGTGCTTTCACTCAGTTTGTTTTTCCTTCATGTCTTTCAATCCATCTAATTTGTTCTTAAATGATCTGAGTCGTCAACAAACTTCCCTTGCCTTTTTCCTCTCCTCACCAGAACCCCTTTTTCAACCACCAAGTTCCCTCTGTCCCAGGGCTACTTGGTTGACTCTGACAACCAGCTTCTCCTATTAGGACAAGGCTGTTGCCTGGGCTACCGATCAGACAGAGTTGTTTTGAGCTCAGCAGGAGGAGATTTTCTGTGGAGACAGTACATCAGATCAGACTCTGGGCAGGATCCCTCTGTGGGGCCGTTGGACCTTGTCGGACTACCATGGATGTCCAGAGGAGGGTGGCTGAGCCGAGGAGTGAAACACCCCTAAACGCAGCTACCATCAGCCTGATCGTCTCCCTGCTGCTGGGTAAGACGCCTCTACATCCACAGATAATATCTCCACATCTGTGTTTATCTCGCCCTCTGCGAACCTAGTGACTCCAGGGTGTCTTGGTTGACGCTATCGAAAGTGAGTTAGAGTACAAAGAATCCATGATGATATTATTTCCATCTTTTTGATGTCATGCTATTTTAAACTCTCATTAGTGAACATAGTCTTTGTTTACAAAATGTTTTGCTTCTAAAGATAAGGGGATTTTGCCACAAGAGATTGTTTGTAGAGTCTTGTGCCAGTGGCCAGTTGCTCTATTAAACAGTGTTTGGGTACACTTGTGGCCCCACCTAGCAGTGTACTGGGACAGCCTGATTTCCTCTGTAGGCCTAGGTGTGCTGGCTCAGAGCAAGTGTGACAGAAACACAGACAATATCGGCATTCACAGAAATTTGATTAATTACAAAGCATTGTATGAACTTTCTGGGCTCAGGTGTTGAGCAGTTAAATAGTTCCTGAAACGTTTGGTTGGGGGTGTCAGTTGCTGTGTGCTGTGGATTGTGTGGATGTTTGGAATAGGGTCTGACAGTCTGATCACACAGATGAACACCTGCCAAATGTATCAGCAGAGTAACATGACCCTGGTTTGCTCCGGACAGCTAGATAAACCCTGAGCTTTTCCGCAGGCTCATGTTCGCCCTCTCTCACACTCTGTCTTTTATACTCTATAGTAGAATGAATCAAATCTAAATTCCTATTTCCCTCCTGTACATCCTTAACTTCAAACCTATGTTCTTTACTTCAAGGGAGCGTACCATCATTTTGGACACATGTCAATATGAAGCTTGACTTGCATGGGCATACTTGTACAACTGCTTAATGTCTAATGTCTAAAATGCTGGTATGCTGCTAAGTGTTGCATTGGGCCAAGCTTGTGCATGGGCATTTTCGTTTGTTTTTGTCTAGTTCTGTTTTTGAGGAGAGTTCTTTTGTATAATGTTGGTGTTGTCTATTTATCATACATATACTAAACCTAGTTTCCTAGGGCTCAGTGGGCCAATTTCTGGCCATGGTTCCAGTGCTCCTCTAATGCTGACATATACAGAGCTGTAAGTAGAACACGGCTGTTCCAATTCCCCTTGTGCCAGCATAGCATAACTTTGCAAACAAAACGTTTGGGAGAATTCTGAAGCAAACCTGGATGAGAATTATACCTGCTGAGAACAGCCATGGCAGCACACTCGGGAGAACACCTGCAATGCTCTCTGGTTGACTCAAAGTGTCTGTGAGCTGGCCCATAAGTTGAAGTACAATATTTATGCTGCTTTGTTGCGAACAAACCGTCCGACCGACCGACTAGCACACATTTATTAATACAACTGTTTGGCATCTTATCAAATAAAAATAATGTAATAGTTTAGTGAGTTAAAAGAAGTAGGTATAGACAAACCTTTAGTAGCAGATAACATTGTGTTAGATAATGAGAGGGAAATACGAGAGGATGCATTCCTGTGTGTGATTGTGCAGCATCACTGTACTGCATTGGGAGGGAGAGAGAGAGAGAGAGAAAGAGAGAGCGAGAGAGAGAGAGAGAGAGAGAGAGAATCATATATTCAAAGGTATTCTGCGTTCACGTGTCCTTCCTCACTTGGTCAGCATTCCCTGGTGTGTGTGTTCATACAATGTCCCGATCGCTGGGGAAGGGCGTGTCCAGAGCTGACCTTGCTGCCAACCTTCTCGTTGATGATGCTGTCACAGCAAATTACTATCTAAACAGAGAGGGAGCATCTCAACAAGGGTCTTGGGCAGGGACAAACAGAGTAAGAGGAAATAGAAAAAGGCACAAAAATGGAGTGTGGGGAACTGTGGGAAAAGTCATGTGGAGAAATAGTAACAGTTCCGTTGACCGATCATCCATTGTATTGACGGGAGCTGGAGAGTTAGTGTCCACGTTATCAGAATTTGGTTAATTCCTTGTTTTTATTTGTGTGATACTGCAATATTTTGTATGCCATTAAAGATGTATGGGGGCTTAAATGAATTTGATAACTAATGTGTTTAACGAGCTGCACATGGACCAACAACATTCCAAATAAAACCAATAAAGCCCCACTTGTAATTACTCCCACCCTTATACAGACACACACATACACCTCCACACAGCAGACTGGTTCATTGTATTTAACCAGTACATCAATCAGGGAAACTTTTCCATATAGAGCATGATAGTTTGTTCACTTTCTGTTCAATTTATTTCCATATTTCTCACCTTTTTTATACTCCACCCTCTCTCTCGCTCTCTCTCTCTCTCTCACTCTTGCTCACTGCGTCAAATCTATGGGACTGTGCCATGAGATTGCTGCAGACCTAAGTGTATGTGGTTTGTGTATAAGAGAACAGGACGCAGAGGGACTAGTTGTGCGTGAGTGCTTGTGTGTTTGTGTGGAGGTGCAAAGACATTTGTTCCATCCAAGTGCATTTTATAAACGTTCTTTGTAGAATGCAGACATATGCATTGTGCAATCATGTATACACTATATTTAAACCTTGGATTGGAATACACCATATTTTAGTAATCACTGCTCCATTGTCTGTGCTGATGCTATAACTGCCCCATGACCATTGGTCCACATTCAAGGTTTGCAGGTATACAGCAGATGTACATCAGAAATGTCCTGTTTGTTCAGCAGTCCAAACTCTGCATGAAGTCACTGTGTGACTGCATGTCCTGCATTTCCCCTTTGCCCCATTCTACTTCTTGGCGTGCCTCTCTGACTGTCAGGGCCGTGGTCGAGCCAGGCCCTAGAGATGTCGGTGGGCAAGGTGCCCTTCCTGGAGGCGGTGAACGGCAGCACGGTCCTCCTGCCATGCACCTACGCCAGTTGCATCGGCATCAAGGACCTCTACTTCAACTGGCAGTACAACGACAATGGCACCATGCAGAAGGTACGGGTGTTTTTTTTAATTGCTTAAAACTCCGCTTGTAATCACCTAGATTTTCTGACCAGCCCCTTGTTTTTTTGGATTGAGCATCCAAGTTTATATTTGGTATGTATGGAGTTGAGCATTTTGCATGCAGAGAAATGTATATCTGTGCAACTGTAGAAAAACACACACACATCTTATTAGTATCATGAATGAATATTAGGAGAGCTGCTCCTGGTGGCCCCTACCTAAAGATGCTCAGGTGTTGTCTTATAGGTGACTGATATCGCTCTTGTCCACTCAGATGGTTGACTCGGTGATCCCATCAGAGGGTGTGGAGCCCCATGTGCATATCTACCGGGAGCGGGTGGAGTTTGTTGGCAGCAGAGTGGGCAACAACGTTTCTATCTTGCTGTGGAACATCACCTTTGATGATGAGGGCCAGTATACCTGCTTCGGCCGCAACCCCAAAGAGAAGGGAAAGAACCACAGCGCCATCTTTACCCTAATTGTGTTAGAGGAGTGTGAGTAGACATAGAATGGGCTGTCCACACACACACACACACACACCCTCTCCCTTCCCTTAACTCTTTTGCTGACAATCCAGCCATACTTAGATGTCCAATTGGCCCGTAATGAAATGTTCTTAAGTCCCAGTTACAATTTGTTTAGAGTGAAATCAGTGAAAACACACAAAGGCAGTCCTCTCCCCCCTAGTCACCATTAGCATACCTGAAGCACACTCTACATTATGATTGGGATATCTGGTGAGAGTTGATGACATATGCAAGAAATATTTATCATCATGGCATGTGAAGAGAGAGGCTCTATAGAATCCCAATAGACATTAAGACGTGTTTTCAACTTTAGGTTGAAATATCACTGATCACTGGTTCCTCCCAATTAAATCTCTCTCTACTTCTCCATCTGTTCTGTTCTTCTGCTGTCCTTCCAGTAAGGGTGGTGGATAACACTCTCACCATCATCATTGCCTCAGCAGTGGGTGGGGCCATTGGTCTGTTAATGGGTTTCATGCTGATCAAGAACTTCACTCTCTTCGTCCTCGCCAAGATCGCAGAAAAAAAGTACGTTTTCCAAGAAAGATGGGTGGGGGGTGGGGAGATATGTACGCTCAAACACACCCTGACACAGAAAACACACTCCTTCTCTTTCTTTTCTATGCACACCCTCATACACACATGGGACTACCTGTCTATCATTATATAGACAGGTAATGTAATGCTACACTTGCTCTCTCGACTGATTAAATAGTTATTGAGCTAATTCAGCTGCTAGATCACATGGAATCTGAAACACATCAGTTCTGTCATCCTAAATTCCAATGTGTATGCTCCTCTCTCCCACCTGCAGTAAGGAGTGCCTTGTAACTTCCTCAGGGATCGACAATACAGAAAATGGCCTCTCAGGATCCAAAGCCGATTCAAAAGCGACGCCAAAGAAGAAATGATAGTATCTGCATGTACGCAATTCCATATCTGAATGTGCAACTGAATCATGCGGAATATATTTGTATATGCAAACGTGTTTGCACATATGCAACTTACATTCATTTCCAAAAGGATACTTATGTTAATTATGTTAAAAAGAGGACACTGAAACCTAGGACTGTTTATAATAGCGTAAAGAAAATTACAGTATGTTTGTTTTTGTTTAATTGCTTGAGACAGGGAATAGACCAATGAAAGGATTTTGAGCTGAGCTGGATCCTGATCTGTCACACAGATCTATTAACTTCTTTCAACAGATATGTCCAGGTTTCAGAGACAGGCATTAGGACTCATCTCAGCTCAATACCTTTTTCTTTGCTATATAATAACACAGCTATATAATAACACAGGTGCCTGTTAGCGCTTCTAACTTTCTCTGTCAGGGAGGACCACTAAAATAATGCAAAACCATTTATACAGATCAGCTATGTAATAGAAACTAGCTGTTGAATGACATAGACAATCCCTGCAAACCTACCCTTACGAAACATGAATGAACCTCCAACTATGCTGCTTTAAGACTAAATAACCATGGTAATTTTTATGCATGTAAGGCCCGGTTTTAGACACAATGCTGACTATAGAAAAAGATATCCCCATAAGTGTTTCCTGATTATCATTTTTTGCTGTCCTGTGTTGGAGGCATTAACTTTTCCCCAAATATACTAACCTCCACATCATCCTCCATTCCACCCGCTGGTTGGCAAGGCACTTGTAGACAATATGGATTAAAATGTACCTTGACTCAATGCAGACACCCAAAATGTTTTTAAATACTAAAGGTTCTCCTGAAATGAGCAGACAATAAGGTTGAACTTTTTCAGGTGCCATATTTTCCTTGCAGTAAGTAGCAACAGGCTGAAGTGCAGCAAAAATTGTTTGTCTAATCCACATTCAATCCACAATGTTACAAAAATCAAGATATTCAGGGTGCACCCTGCAGAAAGGACAAAGACTGGGGTTTAGGATTAGAAGTAGCAGGGAAAGCCCAACTAGAACAATCCCTGGAAAGCCAACAAATAATAAGGAGCGAAAGGCACTTATCTACTGGAATAATTTTCAGGACAACGGAAACAGTTGCATCGAAGACATTGAATGTATATTTTTTAAGATACATCCACAGGCTGAGAGCATTATAAAGGTCAAACTAAAAGGGATGATTTTGTCCAAGGCCTTGGAATATAGGTTATGAAAAAGAGGTAACGTTATCAAAGCTTATTTGAAAACAGGTTTTTCAACTTCCCGAATACCTACTTGATCGTGGATGTGCATATGTATTCTCGACAAACAGCTGCTTAGCATATTATATTGGTTGCAATGATACTATACTTGATTATATGAGACTTCTTGGTATAATTTATTATAATATAGTCAATGTTAACTTGAGTTATGTATGAGGGAAAGAGGATATATTAAATAGGATCACCATGTCAAGACTATTTGAAAGTGCCTGCAGTCTTTATATAATAACAGCAGGTAGCAATATTGTTAAGGAAAAGTCTGTTTGGACACTTTAACACGTATCTACATTTTTCTTAGCTATATTACGTGTAATGAGATGCAAGAATGTCAGGATTGGTGTGCTGAATTGTATGTTTTATGATATATGAAATAGGAAGAAAGCCAACAGGCAGCACAGGCTTTACACATAACGTTTTTCTTTGAAGGAGTTTAGAACTTGATTTGTTTTATTCACAGTATGACCTCTGGTATAAGCTTTAACCGCTTTGATGTGATGGCATTGAAGCACTCACACAGTCAAGTTCTATGCAAACTACAAAAGAATGTAGAATTTTACTTCTGAGTGGTTAAAATCACTGTACTGTTTTGAGCTGTATGATTATAAGCAATAACAATAAGCATAGTAGGAAGGAAGGATGTGGTTTATGGATAGGTGTTTGAAGGTGTAGTGATTCAGAGTAAAGAGCTTATGCAGGGTGAATGGGGAACACTGAGGGAGCCCTGAGTGGACTGGTGTCCCTCTCTGCCACAACCCCCGCACACAATGCTGCGCTCCATCCATGAATGTATACATACATGCTGCAAATAATAACCCACCCCTCCCATTATAAACCCTTTGCACATGCATATCAGCTCTATTTTTCTTTATTATAAAACCCACAGAATCTAATAAAATTTTGACAAAAATTGTGTGTTGTCATTTGAAAGCATGTACATGTGCCATCAGGTAATTAGCAGCACCTAAATAAGTATTACAAGTACAAAGACGACATACCGTATACATCTAAAAAGTTACAGGTTATGTCTGGGAATTGGCAAAAAGTACAAATATCGATTCGAACCAAGATTCATAGCTCTGTGCAGGGGCGATTCTATAGGATCAGACCTTGTGCTCAGCCTCTATTGAGAATGTGACATGCAATGCCTCTGTGCCATGTCTAATTAGATTTGTTTTCAATCAAATTAGGCTTATTTGGTTACTCTCCAAAGACTCACTCCCATTATTTAATCGTTATCCTGTTTATCATTACAGATGAACAAACTCCCTTTGAAAGAGGTTTATTAGTGTCACACACCAGACGCCTACTACAAAGCGAGGTAACACCCCCACCCCCACCCCCGGTTTTGTTGTTCAATAGGCAATTACTACATCATAACTAATTTACATTATATCGCAAGTGGCACTGGGAGAGAATATTTTTGCAACTGTGACCCGAGACACTGGGAACGTCTTCAGCATTATTGAGTACCTCCTTCAAATATTGTCATATTTGTATCTATGATTTACTTTTACTGAAAGATTCATAGAGGCATGGCCACAATTCGGACCGAATGTTGGGGCACATTTGGCCTGTCTCCGGGCCAATGCATATCAACTCAAAAATGTATTTGGACATTTATTTGTAAATGACATAGTTCACACAAATATGTTTAGGTTTAAACAAATTAAAAATCTCAAAGCTGTTACATTTTTTACAACCTGCCGAATCTACATTTGTGAAGTGCCAAACATTTGTGGATCACATCACATTCGTTTGTGGATTTATGAGAGCTTCTTGCCACAGTTCGACTCACAAATAAAACATTTTTCAAATGGGGAGGTTTTGTAGCCAATCAGATATGACTTTCCCTTTCAGCCAATCACGTACGTTTATGCGTACTTCATTCTTTCTACCGGGAGGTTAAAGGTTTCCGTGGAGGAAAATGTCTATATTTGATTTAATCGTTATACATTTATTTGTGAACCACGCCATTTATATATTAATCAGGAAATACATTTGTGAATTGTTCCGCATTTATGTGTGAGTATTGATAGTGATCTAATTCCATATCTAGGCCACTTATGTAAACATTTATCCCTCTGACCACTTAAAGCAAGCAAACAAGGGGATCACTTTGTAGTGCCTCACTTTGGAGTAAACTCGAGCCACATCTACAAGCACTAGTAATTTTGCTTAAAGGAGACCTATTATGCTTTTTGGGGTTTTCCCTTTCCTTTAGTATGTTATATAGCTTTTTGTGCATGTAAAAGGTCTGAAAAGTTACAAGGCCTCATAGAGACAGGAGCAAAAACGAAGCATTTCAGACAGAGGGTGAATAGAGGAGCTGCAGATTCAGGCAGTTTAGAGAAAATAAATAGTTTATTGAACATTAAAATACGTAAACCTATTCTAGTAGAACTCCTAAATAAAGGTATGAACCTGAAAATTTGCATAATATGGCCCTCTCAAAAGCTCGTTTGAGAATAACACTGTTATACGCAAATAATAATATTAATAATACATCTTCATTTACAAAGTTTGCATGTACGACAAAATAAGATTTTTCATTTTACCATACGATATCTGTTGAGTTGGACTTTCACGGTCACAGTCTAAACTCTAGAACCTTATTAGTTGATTGTTTGCACCTGTTCCCAGTCTGTCTCATATAGGATTCCTTGGGTTCATTGGTTGTTGGTTTGCCCTAGTTTTGAATTTAAGTCCTGTCTCTTGTGGTTTTCATTGTTATACGCACACGTGCTCGAGCATGTTTTTGTTCCTGTTTTTGGGAAAAGTAAATGACTTAGTGCAAAAATACCTGCTTATTGGTCTGTCCCTTATCTCGATAATTCTGGGTTTGAAATGTTTGATGTAGTTGGGGTGTTGACAACCTGATTGTGAATCTGATGATGAATTCTATTACAGTACAAATGATCAATAATGATTATGATTTTGTTTAGGAGGATGATAATGATAAAGAGTCCTGGAATAGGAAGCTTTACAGGGCAATGAGAAAAATAAGGTGATTTTCCACAAATCAATGCAATATTCAGGTTACCAAATATGGAACAAATGCAAGCATGGTATCATGTAAATGTGAAAGTGGTGGCACATTGGTCCACATTCTGTCATACAAGTTAAGCAAATAGAGAGCATAATGCAAATGACAAGCCTTTTGCATGTGTCTGTTTTCTTAAGAAAAAGTGGAAGACGTTTAGTATAGATTGCCGCAATGGGGCCAGCTTTTAGTCTTTCTCCCTCGCTCTCTCTCTCTCTTCTGCTCTCTCTCAGCAAATATTGAAGCTAGCTGATAACCGGTATAGCAGGAATGCCACTCCTATTTTGTCACAAAGGGCTAGTTGGATTTTGGGTGTTTCATTTATTTTATTTGTCCACTGATCGTCAGGAACACGGAACACGCTCACCAGGGGAATTATTTCTGTGCTGTCAACCCTCCGATTTACTTAATTTACTCTGTATGCCAGTAATCACAAAGTCATTAGTGACAGAATGCTCAATTGTCACCTGATGCTCCAACTATTTGAACTGTCTGTTGTGTATGTATGTGTACTTTAGTTTGAGTGGCTACATAGTGGTAACCTGGTTTCTGTCCAGTGATTGTGTCACCTTAGCTGTAATTTGTGATCTAACAATTTTGACTTGTGTATACATTTAGTGTGCTTACAGTACTGCTGTGTCACCTCTTCTGCTCTTGGTAAGAAACCAGTTTGTCAGGTAGACGTTGAGAACAAAATAAGAAGAACGAGAAAGTAGGGATCTCTATCAGCTGACTGTCAGTGTAGTTTTTGACACAATCAGGAATCACAAAGGAAGGGAACAGTTGTTGATCTTTGTAATAGAGGTATTGAGACTAGGGATCAGCATTTTGGAAAACCGACACGAGCGAGCCTCAAAGAGAATCCACCTCAGATCCCAGGGTCACAGCAAACGTGGACCCCCACACACAGATGGAATATAATCAAGTAGGTGGCCATCATGTATGCCAGGTAGTTTTTGTCTATTCAAAGTTCTTGTTATGTCTTTCAGTATTTCCTTTGATTTCAATGTGTGCCATATGTTGCTTTCAACTGTGTGGTTAACCTGTGAAAGCAGTCATACATGTTTACTGTATTACACTATGAGTAATTTGGGGTCTAATGTAGACTAGGAGTAAACAAATAAGTTATTTGTGCCTTTCAAATTACTCAAACAGGTTTGAGATTCTTGAGGTTTGTTGAACAATAACTTCAGAGCTTCACTCTCTCTTAAACTTAAAAAACAAAAACAGTAAGTCCTGCTTTATCAAACCTTAATATACAGTTTGGTGTTCATGGAACAAACAAACACGAATGTTCCTTGTCATCATTGTCAGTCGTTAGCATGCAACGCCAAGACGAACTGAAGAACTACCAACATTCCATGTTAAGTTTTGCTCTACTTATTAACTTTTAGCTATCAGGAATGCAAATACACTGAGGCGTAATTAAAGGCTCATACGTCCCTTTGCTTCTTTGTGTATTTAACAGTCTTAAAATATTGGATAAAGTTGTACTTCACAATAGTTTCAACCCCTCATCTGAGCTTGTGAAGTTTTACAATCACCACTATTTCCAGAAATTGTTTCCAGCTCAAATTCTCATCACTGGCTGGAGAACATATTATTTTACTTATTGTTTTTAAGGGAACCAAAATCACCAAACTCTAAGGTAGACAGATTCGATATTCTTATTGTGTAGTCGTGCCAAGAAGCTCTATATATCTGTAATGCTGTTTGATAGTGCTACTCCTCCCTTTCTGTTCCCTAGCAAAGTGAGTATCCGCCACCTACCTACTCAACAGTGATCCACCCCCAGCCCCCCCCTAAGTATGTGGAAGTGGTAGGGCCCAGAGATTACACAGCTGACATCCCCCCGATTCCTGAGCCCTACTACATCAACCAGCCACTGCCACACACCAATGTGGTCCATGTTAGTCAAAACAACGCTTGTGAGTTTTAATATCTATTTTTCCACTCTCATACCTATATGTAAGGTCAACATAGATACTCTAACGAAAGAGATCACATGCAATATTACCCATAAAAAATATCTAGTTAAGTTCTGTGTGTATTCCCCTCAACCCCCCTTTTCCACCATTTTGTCTCACTCTGGCCACATTCTCTCCCACTATCATAAGCTGCTCCTGTCAGGAAGAGTCCATGCTGTGGGAGCAGTGGCTGTCGCTATGGAGGGTCAGGAGGCACCACTCTACTGCTAATTCTCCTGGCCATTGCTATCTGGCTGGGAGGTAAGACTACCATGACAAAGAGCTCTCGGTGTTTACTATGTTTAAAACATACTCATCCCTTCTGTCAGTTAACAACAGTTCAGAGAACACTAGCAAAGGCAGCAAACTCTCATCATGTTATGAACCCTAATTAATTAATTGGAGTTTGACTTCTGGCTTTGGTACTCTCTGAATTGCACTTTATCTTTATATCCAAAACTATGTTCCCTCTGGAAGACTTCAACAGAAAGCTAAAAGAGAAAACTAAAAAGAATTGTCTACATGATTCTAAACACATGCTTGCATGACACACTGCATGTCTGAGCTCCACCTCTGTGTTCGTAGTACGCTATGGGCCGACGCTGGCGTCAGGCTACCTGAGCAGCAGCTCCACAGACCAAGCCAGCGAGGTAGAGAGGGACTCCTGCCCCTCTTCCACTGTGTACTGTGACAGCCACAAGGATTGCAAGCTGGGCAGTGACGAAACTAACTGCGGTCAGTCTCTCAATATACTCTAATTAATAATATCCACTATGATATACAACATCTGCAATGTCACTTTCCCATTTATGACACGTCTACGTTCGACACTTTTAATATGGCAGAACTGTTCTCACCCATCACTTCAAATGATTGATTATGATACTATTAAGGACTCGAGTTATGTTGGGAATGCGTTCCAAAAACTCAAAATGATCCTTTGCATTTTAATATGTTCCAGTCAGGTTTGAGTCTAGTGGGGCTCTGCAGGTAAAGACTAACGAGTCAGGAGGATTCCGTAGGGTCTGTTTTGGTGGCTGGACCGAAACACTGTCTTCCATGACCTGTGTCCAGCTTGGTTTCAGAGGGTTTGACCTTAGTTCCCACCACTTCACACTAAATACAGGAATACTTTATAAATGCAGTGTATTTTCATCTCTCTAGTGGCTGCATGTTAACTGGTCTATCAACATTTACCCCCCAGGAGTTATCAAACCGGTATGCTGGACGGGTCCCCCTCCTTTCTCACCGTGACAAGACAAAACTCAGACACCATCCAGGGAAAATTGTCAGCAAGGTATGTTTTAGTAGGAACACTGCACAACATGGTTATTTTCCAGTACATGAATATGGGGTGTGTTTTGATTGTTTATAATAATTGGATTTAGGAATATCTTTTGTGCGGTTTGCCACTTTTCAAGCATATCAGTACACATAATAAAGACCTATCCCTGTTACATTGCTTATAACAAATGAAATTGTAAAACATGTTGACTGACAAAAATTTAATGAGAATGTAATGTTTAATTAAATAGCTATCAATAATTCCATCCACAAAATGTATGAATTGGACAATATGCTCACATTTATGTCTTAAATTTGTGTGCCAGGTCAACCATTTCTTCATGTTAAAGTAGCACAGATGGACTTTAGAGAGCCTTGACCTCTAATTAAAGGAGCGGATGACAGGTATCTTCTGTTTCCACAGTTCTTCCTGTCCTGACCAGCAGAGAGTCGCACTCAAGTGTATCAGTGAGTAACAACCTGGTCACTCCCACCTATAAATTAGGGTTAAGTCCAATGCATTTCCAGTGTATGCAAAGTGTCATCTGGTGTCCAATTCATGTAACTGTCCACAGGGAAACATAATATTTAACCAGCTCGTCAGGTCAGCTACTTGACTTCATTCGTTATTCTGGCCTGTAACATCCCACTCAGCAGATCTATTAAAATCAAGTCTTGCAATTAGCAGGGCACTGTTGTAAATCTTCTTTGGCAAATCAGTTCAAGATATAACTTTAAACTCCACTCGACAAGTCTGTATATACTGTGTAGATATTGCAGGTTCTACACATTCAGTGTTATCTGATTCTATGGTTTCCCACTCTATTTTCCCTCTACAACAGACTGTGGGCAGGCACAATCCTCCAAGATCATAGGGGGCACTACAGCCCAGCTTGGCAAGTGGCCTTGGCAGGTCAGCCTCCACTTCAAAGACTCCCACACCTGTGGCGGCACTCTGGTGGCTCCTGACTTCGTGGTGACAGCGGCCCACTGCTTCCCTCAGTTAGTAATCCAACATATAACACTAGAAAAGTAGCACCACCTTTCTTGTGTGTTATACTTTTTTCCACTCAGAGCCCCCCTAACTCTGCAACCTCTATTCTAGAAATAATTATTTGCATGTCGGGCTGACTACTGAAAGGAATATTTTTGATGTTTTACCTTATCTCAGTGTTTCCTGGAGATGTTCTGGATCGTTTAGTCAACTTTTACATCCAGTAGCACAGTTAGGAGTTATTTAGCTTTTTTGCTCCCGGAACTTAATGGCCCAAGTAGATGTAAAGATTAGTGAACACACACTGTTACCTGAACCTGACCTGAACAGTTTGTTGGAAGTCAGGGACATGACGGGGTCTATGGGGTATTATGACTCGACTCGACAGGGACATCATATAAATAATACAAATGTAATGAACTCAATTAATTAAATACAATATACGCTGCAGGTAGCCACATGCTTCTTGACGGTGTTCATAAACAGACCACTGCTTTTGTGTGGCTAAGGAGGTAGAAACACGTGTGGAAGTGCAGTGCTTATGCGCCTCAGGTGGTGAGTGACTGTTAAAAAGATTTCTTACAGTCTGGTGGAAAATGGAAAGCACTCATAGAATGCCTGCGGTGGTGGAGTTTGCTTTTGAGCTAGCATGTGAAAGACTCGAATCTACTTGAGTATTTGATTCAATTGACTGGACTTGAGTTCCAATTCTTGGAAACTCATAAATAAATAAAAATCCTGACAGTGACTATTCCATTAAGGTTGGGCTACAGTAATATTAGTGGATTTAAACAGGAAGTGACTGGGCTGGCCTTGTTGCTCAGTAATAAATGGTGCATGGTGAGCGTCAGTTAGCTGGACCAGTCTGGGAAAAGAACAGTGGTATGGTGTGAAAGGGCATCTTGAGGGCTAAATGTTGTTCTCCCCTCTTCAGGCAGCCCTACTTGATAAACAGTAATTGGAAGGTGTACATTGGTACAGTGTCCCAGTTCAACCTAGGTCTTCCCAACCTTGTGCAGAAGATCATGCCTCATGAGAGCTACAATGCGGATTCCAGCGACTTTGACATCGCCCTGATCAAACTCTCACAGCCTGTGAGCTTCTCTAGTGAGTCTCGAAGTTTCTGTATAATTTCAGCAACTGGGCAGGCCTACAACCTGTCATGGGGTTTGGAAACGTTGACATCGCATGATTTTATAATCTCTAACGTATTTCTTCATAGAAACCATCCAGCCAGCATGTCTGCCTGGCTTCGACAAAGTCGTCACTCCTGGGACAAAGTGTTGGACCACTGGGTTTGGGACCATCCAACAGGGGGCAGGTAAAAGAGAAGGGGATTAAGGTTTACTTTTAATAGCATTGAGATAAAGTAGCAGGGTGGAGAGAAGAAAAAATAAGGAATATACTGTAGAGGTTTGCTTTATTGGATTGTGAGAAGAGTCAATGTCATGGCATGCATTCCCAAGGCACATTGTATTCATAGTCAAGCATTTTAGTCCACTACTCCGCAACTGAGGAAATTAAAAATCAATGTGTTTCAATTGCTGAAGCAAATAAATGTACTCACTCTTTGTTTGTCCAGCTCAGGGTTCTAAAAGTCTCATGGAGGTGCAGGTGGATATCCTGGACTCAAATGTGTGCAACAGTAATTCGGTGTATGCAGGCCGTATCACTCAGAACATGATATGTGCTGGCGACCTGGCTGGGGGCAAGGACTCCTGTCAGGTTAGTCCAGGACCCAAACCACAACACCTGCAAAGCTAGAGATCCCATCTAGACCTATTATCCCAACAAGGGCTGGGTAAAATAATCGATTTTCCAATTTATCCCAATTCTCATTTGATTGATTCTAAATCGATTCTTTAAAAACACGAGATTGATCTTTTAAATCAATGCTTAAAATTACTCAGTGAATGCGTACAGATTTCATTAAATGTTAAGACTGCTTTAGGTGCTGAAATCGTTCTATAGTTCGTCGAATAGTTTGCGATACGGCAGAGCTATATGTTACAGGTCTCAGGATGAGAACCCATAAACAGTGTTCATTCCAATGTAAAGCATATAGTCGGATTTGTAAGGATAGTGGAGGGGATACAATAATCTGATGTGTAGAATAGTTAAAAAAACATTCTGTCAACTATTCCTTTTGTATTATTAATCTCGGCTATGTCATGTATGAATTCTGCTATTCCATAAAAAATATTATAGTATGGCTATTAATAATACTGTACTGGAATACATGCAAGACTATTGTATAGCTAATTTATCTTGCAAAAACGAACCTCTTTATGTTCAGTTTGTTTGTTTTTATATGTTTAAAATCTTATTTAAGAGAATGCAGTCTCCTGTTAAATTGGTCCCTTATTATAGGGGTTTATGTGAATGGAGGACAGGGAACGAATACACACTTTTCGATTCTAAAGCACTGTATCAGTGTTGGATATCTATTTTTGCTTAAATAAAACGTTTGTTTTTTAAGTCATGCTTTGAGCCCAGTTCCCATTCATACTTTCTGTAATTCACCACGTTATACATGAAATGGTTCCCTGTGCAGTTAAAATCATCAGTTTCTTAGAATATTTTATAACGAATCTTGGAATTGCTATTATCTCTTCCAATTTATTGATATTGAATCAATATTGTATTGAATCGATATCAAATCAAATTGAGACCTTGTGAATCAAAATCGAACCAAATCGGGAGATCAGTGCCGGTACCCAGCCCTAATCCCAACCGGTCTCTCTCTCTCTGTCTCTCTGTGTGTCTCTGTCTCTCCCTATCCAGGGGGACAGCGGAGGTCCTCTGGTGTGTCAGGACCCAGACCAGTCATGGTATCTGGCTGGCGTGACCAGCTGGGGGGTGGGCTGTGGCCAAAGGGACAAGCCGGGGGTCTACAGCCGGGTGACCAATCTGCTATCCTGGATCCACAGCAAGATGCAGGTAAACAACCCAAAGGCATTCTGCCAGTTTTACAGGGAGCTAAGGGGAGAATGATTCAAGGGCCCTAGACTAAAGAAAGCTTCCACAGTAGTGGTTTTAGAGGTGTACCTCCTCAAAGAAGAAATCGTTAAAAGCGTCTAGAGTGGCTGAAAAACTACAGTAAGGTGTCAGCTAAACAGGTTTTGTCTGTCAGTCATTCACACATACATTCTTAAAAATGTTATCAGTCAACACAGCATGATCCTAAAGGGTGTCAGAAAAAAATTACCTTCAAAATCACCTTTGCAGATTCCTTTGCACACTTTTGCTCACCTGACACACTGGAAGCTTCCGGTATGCTATGCATAGTCCTCTTTCAGAGCTTAATAAATGGTAGCATAACATTTTTAAACCTCAACAAACCACCTCTTTTAGAAATCAATGTAGCCCACATTGTGCCTGTTTACGGGTAAGGTGTCCACTCCACAGGGTATGACTTAGACAGACATTGTCATCAAACAGAATAATCTACATTTTAGACCAAAGTCTTTTGACCACGGATAGTAATGGCGAAATCACAGCGTCATCAGTTTGGTGAGATTTTAATGTTATATATGTATAGTAATTTGAAGTTGGCGCAGAAACAATGGGCCTCATTCACCAATATCTTTCCTAAGTTTTTTTTCTTTTACATTTCCTACGAGAGGTCTACGTCGGATTCACAACGTGTTCTTAAACTACAGAATTGTTCCCACTATGTTCTTGTATTGATGAATCCCATTTCTTCGTAAATTGAAAGCTTGTGACATTTGTTGCTAATTAACACAGAGAAACGCCCCGCCAATACCCATAAAAGGGCATGAGACTGCAGGGCCGTGTGCAAATGAGCTGTCGTATTTAGTAGCATCAGCATTAAATGACAAAAAAAATTAAAAAATGAATGGGGTGATTTTACTCGTTCATGGAATGCTGTGTCCAGATAAGGGCACACAACTAGACCCTGTTGCACCCAAAAAAATTGTGCAGTTTGCTGCGCTGCCTGAACATATAATGTACGAGACAAGTCTGTCTGTTGTGGTGAACGCTGTGTTTGATTGTATCAAAGCACCTTCTTTACTAGCCTATTTTTA
>JAVQIZ010091764.1:0-10524 GCA_036023535.2 Galaxias brevipinnis
CTTGCCGTCTAATGTTGTTTTATGCCCTGTAAGGTGTCCTTGGGTGTCATGAAAGGCGCCCAAAATAAAATGTATTATTATTATTATTATTATTATTATTATTATTATTATTATTATTATTATTAATAATAATAATAATAATAATAATAATAATAATAATAATAATAATAAATAAAATGTTATATAATATATATATATATGTATATGTATATACACCAAATCAAGCTCACTAAAATACATTTTGGTCAATTACCCATCAGCAACAGCAAACAATCTTTATGAGCTATGGGCGTTAAGGTTGTTTGGCATGTCACAGGCTAAACACAAATATTATAGGTCTATGCTAGCAAATTATACTGCTGTGGGGGAATAATGTCATTAAATATTTATAAGATGATCTGCAACAGACCTTATTTACTTGGTTTTACATAACTGTCAAAGTGAAACATGTTATAGAACAACATACAACCACATCATACATCAATATAATATATTATTTATATCCCTATTGAGTGAAAGTTATTACTACCTGCAAAGGGTGAAGTTTAAGACACAGGATGTCGTCGTCACTGTTGCACACCTGGGCGTACTCTACCAGGGGATCCTGAATCTTCCTAGCTACAGAAACGGCTTGTCTCAGAAGAGGAGGGTAGTCTCTGAAATCAGCCTGAAAATAGTAATACATGGCTGAGATAATACATTTACATAAAAACTAAAAGTACATTAAAAGAGATGTAGATAAGCGTACAAATTAAACTGATGTTCAATGCTAAAAGAAGCTGTTAAATTGACCTCTGACTTCTTGCTGTTCATGTACAGCACAGCCAGTTCATTGTCGACCAGCTCCACCGCAATGGCAGGAAAGGAGGACTCCTGCTCCAGCTCACTGGCAGTGCGTTTGATGTCCTCGATAATCATCTGGGCATCCCTGCAGACAGGTGTAAGGAAACAACACAATCCCACGACCACGTTTACATGCATCCTTATACCGACATGAGAGGGGATAGGTTGTAAAGTGTATAGAGTAAAGTGTGACGTACCTATTCTCTCCAGCTACAGCAATTACATGAGGCTTCTTAGTGCTCAGGAACCTCTTCAGGCTTTCAATATCGTGAAGCTATAGTTTGGAAACATTAGAAGCATAATGTGATTTTTGTTTAATGTATTATAGATATACAGTACCAGTCAAAGGTTTGGACTCACTTTTCCATTAACTTGAATGGGAAAGTATGTCCAAACTTTTGACTGGTACTGTATGTTTTACCACAATCTTGTTAATCATACCTTCTTCTCTCTTTCATCTTCTTTCCATGCATTTCTCCTCTTCAGGAAATAGGGGAGCCTTAAGAAATCTCCAACCTCTCCATCGCCATGCACTAGGGCACAGAACACTGGCGTGTCTCTGTAGGAAGACAATATGTTGAAATATGTCCCCACCAAAGTTAAAATCTTATAGCAATGCAGTTGCATTACAATGTGTTGTGCAGTGTGCAGTGTTATATAGTCGTAAATAGATTTGAAAGACAACTCGAATGACTCCATAGTAAAAGAGAGCGCTGTTGCCTCCTACCTGCTGGAAGCAAAGGCCACTCCCAGCACGCGGATCCCCTTGCCCTGGGCCTCTGCCACAAGGTCCTCCTCCTCCTCCACTTGCTGGTCAGGTCTATAGGGCGCCACCTTCAGCCAGTTATACAGCTTCCTGCTGCAGGCCTGAGGGGTGGGCAACCACTATCACTAAACTGTGAGCTCAACATACATCAATGCTGTGAGCCGCCTGCTTTGGAAAGTCAATGCCAGAATGAGAAAAAAGTGATCAATATCTGTGCACTCATTTGACATGAAAGAATTATAATTAAAAAAATGATAAAAAAATGAGGCATTCGATAGTCATTATGCATTTTGATCAGGTGCAAACCTGCTTTGTCTTTGACATTCCTGCCAAGGGGAAAGGACTGGTGAATACCTTCATAATGCTTTCCTTGGCCTCTGCAATAAGCTTGTTCTTCAGCTCTTTAGCCATCTGTGGGTATAGAAACTGCTTAAGTGAACGTTCGATGGCCAGAGTGCGTTGCCGGTTCCATTCCTGGACCTGGTGGCTGAACTCGTCTCTGTAGTAAAACTGCTTGATCTCTTCAAAGTAGGTCTGGTCTCCATATCTGCCCAATCAACAAAAAAAGGAAAGTTAAAGCACATACAAAAAAACAATCATAGTGTTTTGTGTGACAATAACAAAGACTCATTTACCCCTTTACTCCGATTAGGTCAATGCAGATGTTAAGGCTAAGCAAGCCTTCCTCTTCTGCCTGGCACATTTTAAGAAACTGCTCTCCACTCAGCTCCTTCACCGGCTTGTTCTTCAGGTACTTAAAGGAATATCCATAATGGGCCTCGTCCACATCCTAAAAGATAAAAGACAGGCAGGGCCATGACCTAAATCTACTAAACTAATGTCAGGCTAAATACCAAACAAGAGCTTACACTGTGGTCATAAAAGCCAAATTGAATTAAAAAAGTTTAGATATTGCAGAGATAATGTTACTTTTTTGCCCTTCTTGGTGGGTTTAATGTTGATCTTGGCTCTTTCTTGGAATGTCTGCCGAAGCACATGTCTGACAAGGGGCTCCCGGGCAATCTGCATGGCCACCATATAACAAGTTCCCTCTAGTACTGCCTCGGCTGTGCTGAACTGGCTTTAGAGACACAAAGACAAGGCCGAACACAATTGAATGCTTATATGTAATAAACATTATGCCGTATTGAGGTACTGCATACGTCCCAGTATTGCACTTCGTATAGTATCTGCTTCTGTGGCTGTACCTCGATTTGAAGAGGAGGAGGGGGATTACCTACAAATGTAGTCCTTGGCCAGCTCCAGGGGCTCGGCAGGAAACTGCTCGGTCTCATGACGCTGGTAGCTGTCACGCAGGTTCTCTCCAAATTGCTCTGGTGTCAGACCAAACTTCTTCGCTAGCCCATCTGATCGTAGACAGAACTGCAGTAAGACCTTCAAAATGACACTCTGTGTTCTATATCAGCACTTTATAAATGCGCTTTTGTTTGCTACACATAGATCTACAGGCAAATCTTACAGTGCAATGACGTAAATACCAACATAGGTTTTTATATAGAGGTTGGGAAGTGCAAAAACATATGGCTAATATGAAATGGTTGAGAAAAGTGTTGCAGGGGCAATATGCCGTGAGCGAAGCCCATATTATAAACTGGAATACAGTGACATCTAGTGGACATTTACCTAAACCCACACTCTGGCAAATACTGTACATGTCCCTCCGAGATGCAAGCTTCAGGTCAGGGCCTTTTTGCTGCTGCTGTTCTTCCTCCTCCTCTTCAATGCCCTCCTCTTGTTCCTGCTCACCTGAGATTGTGAGAAATTAAAATGTAACAATGTGATGACCGTAGTAGAAAGATTAACAGTAATGTCATGACATTTTAAAAGAAACAAACAAACAACAAACCATCTTCATCGACTTCTTTGATCTTTTTCAACTTTTTCTTGCTAGATTTTGCTGCATTTTGCATCTTTGGTATGTCCCGGCCATAATAAAGGAGGAAGTGGTTGTAGACATCCCCCAGTTCATCACCAGACTGGACATCCTTCAACCTGCTCAGACACAGCATAGCAGTCCTGCATCATGTTTAGGTACAGCAGATGACTCCAACGAGATATGTTCTTCTTCTATCAAAAACACACATAAAACAACCCTGATTAAGGGAAAAGTCATACCTCTCCAGATCTGTTGTGTCGAGGGGGCGGATTCCATCAGACAATGGTTTATCAGGATCTGCTGAAATCTGCTCAAACTGGAAGGTCTGCATCTTGCGGAAGAGGCGGGTAAGATTCTGTTTGCGTGTCTTGAGCTGGGTCCACTTTAAAGAAAAACAAAATCGTACAAACACAAAAAAGTGATCGATAAAAAACTTTTTAAAAGGACCCTTTCTTGTTAATCAGCTTAATCTTGCACTGGAAATTTTTTTTAATAACAACCCAACAATCTAATAAGATAGAAATGTACCTTTCACTAGGGACATTTCTTTCTTGCAAAAACCCCAAATACTTATTAAAATATAAAGGGTCTTTTAATAGCATTTATCACAATTATTTGGACATTGAGAAATGTTATTTAAAAAAAATCTCTGAGGTATATTGTCATTCATATTTTCCTTTTCTATTGAGTTAACCTGAGTCTAAAGTAACTCTTCACTTTTATTCGGTACGAAACCGGAAAGGACAACACTCCGTTCATCAATAAACATAGAGGAGGTGAGAGTATGCAAAAAAGACATGGCACAAAAGGTTGTAATTTCACTTCCAGTACTGTACTGTACATGATTAACTCCAAATACCACAGATGCATAAATTGGCTTAATCTTGTGCTCACAGAGTTTGCTATAGTACAGCACAATTAGAAGAATTCCAAGGTCCGCAATCTAACTGGAAGGGTCAGACTAAGCTGATAAACAACAAACCCATTTTCACAGCTTTTTCTCAAATCATTCACCTAGGCTGCCAGTATTTATTCAGGGCACTGTACATACAGTAAACCATTAATGCTGTTAATCACCTTCTCATCCCACTGCCAGACTTTCCACAGGTCATTGATGTTTAGCTCGGGTTCAACATATTCTTTTCTGTAGAAAGCTATAAATGGAACCTGGAATGAAGGTTAGAAAATGTTCACATGGTACATTGTAAATTGAGTAGATGTTTATCCTTTAATGAATGTTGACAATATTGGGTGGAAAAGGTTATTACTCTACCTCGAAGTGTTGATTCCTCATGAAATTCAAAGCCTCTTTTATCTTTTGTATAGTGCTGGGACCTTTCCTGCTAAAAATTGTGGTTGGACCTCTTTCCAAATAGTCTGTATTCTCCTGATAGAAAAGCCAATTGTTTTAATTTGCAATAAAAATTATTTTAGCATGTATAAACTTTTTAACTATGGTGAAATGTCAGCAATAAAGACAAGATAAGTATACCATAAATCTTCCTAACCTGCATGGAGATGGTTGGAGTAGAGAAAGCGTTTCTATAAATCCACTCAGCCTCCTCCTCTAGCTCCTCATCCTGGGCAGGCTTTACAGGAATGGAGCGCAACTACAGAGCAACTCGAAAGGTGGTTACAGTAAATTGGAGTTGCTAGTTTCTTAACATGCCAAAACACTTCCAACTGAATTAAA
Source organism: Galaxias brevipinnis (assembly GCA_036023535.2). NCBI lineage: Eukaryota > Metazoa > Chordata > Actinopteri > Galaxiiformes > Galaxiidae > Galaxias > Galaxias brevipinnis. The sequence continues at coordinate 5,200 of JAVQIZ010091764.1, forward strand.
GAGACTGAGAAATCTCACCTGAAATCTCTCAGGCATGTCAGTGGAACGAATCTCATTGTCCTGGTCTGTCATGTGGCTGCTCTCGAGCTCACTTGGCTCATAGATCTCAAAAATGCTGCGCCGACCGACCCTTTTCTTAGTCTGTTTCTTTGGCCTGTCCCACGATTCATCTTCAGCATCTTCCTCTTCCTCCTCTGCATCATCATAGGCCTCAGTGTCAAACTCTGCAAAGTCAAAGTCCCCTCCAAATATCTCTTGGGCCTCCTGAAGTGCTCTGTGATAAGTTTTGTAGTAATTAGTAATAATACAATTATTTTTAATCCATTTTCAGTTACTATTGGTTAACTTTTACACAGCATTGTCAAGACTACTTACGCATCTGTATATCCTGGCAACTTCTTTCTCCATTTGGGTTTTTTCAATGGTTGTCCATCATCATCAACAATAAAGTCATCAATGTCTGAAATATTCATAAAAAAATATGTTTTCACAAATAAAGTTAATATAAAAACTTTTTATACATTTTTTAAAAAACATTTTATACCTGACTCTTCGTCGCCATCTTCGTCGTCATCCCCAGGATGTAGAGGTACATCGAGAGCTTCGCTCTCATCCTGACCACCAACTCCCATGAAGATCTCATCTGCTATCATGTCCTTCTCATGGGCCTCCCTAAAATCATCATCCCCTTCCTCCTCCTCATCGTCGGACATGTCCCGCAGACGACGAAACTTTTGCTGATCACAGTAAACAGAGAACAGAGGGAATTGAGAAGGGAAAGAAAAAAAATATGGGAAAATGTACGCTAAGATTGGTCAAGAATCACAAGTGTACCTGTATTTTTTAGCAATCATGGAATTGGCATCAAAACTTTATACTACATATATTCATGTCATGTACCCTTTTGACTTTGACTCCCAAATTCTCCTCAATGAGATCAATATCATCATCATCCAAGCGGTCATCATAACCTGAAACCAATAGCACAGTATATTATGCAAATATGAAGCATGATATCCTAGTGCACTCAAAAAAAGAAAGACTTGTGGTATGACCGACCACTTACTTCGCTTTCTCTTGCGATGCCCAATTTCCTCTCCTGAATCACTATCTCCTTCTCTGTCTTCATCTTTTTTCTCTTCATCCTCTTCCTCCCCTTCAACACCATCATTAATTAGACCAAGGAGGTTTCCATGCTCATCTTGGTCTTCCGTGTTCTCCTCCTCCACGTCTTCATCTAAAATTACAACTCTGAGTTTATTCGTTTTCTCATCAAACTAATACTTTGCAGTGTTATGTCAGGACACATACACACAACATTTGAAATGTTTAGCTTGAAACCATAGTTGCCAGTTTCTCAAAGAGTATCCTTCTTCAGTAGCAGTTGTTGCTGCAGTAAGCATTTTATTAATAGCACACTTGAAAAACAATACACTGCCAAGGGAACACCACATGAAAGACACGGAATTACAAAGTCTTATTCAATTTGTTTTAAAATATAGAAACCATGAAATATCCTTTTTTTTTTTTTACATTTTAGCTTTGTTCCAAGTTATATATTTTTTTACCTCACAAAGCAGTTCTTGTCAAGGAAAAAAAAAAACACTATTCATATTGAATCTAGTATACACTATTAAGTTGCCTATATATGCAAAGATTTACCATTATGGGAATCTGTGTGTTTATGTGTTTTATTTTGTGTCTCCCCGGATCCAGCGAATAATTCCTCTTCGGATTCCTCTGCTGCACTTTCAATGAAGTCCGCCATGGGTCTGTTGATGAAATAGTTAGACGATAAGATTAGGATTTTATTGGCATGATACACACAGTATGATGGAAACGTCGGTGAAAAACAAATTATAAAGCGCGTCCTTAAGTATCCCGAGATAAAACATATTTATATAAGAGGCATGTAAATTGGTGAACAGGCCTTCAGGCAAACTTGCATGTCTCTCTTCTATTCAATTCCAATATATTGCACACTTTCACAATAACAAACGTTGATTGGATATATAGTATATAGGCTTAATATGATTTATAGGAGGCAGGACCAAAGCTAGCAGTATACTGTAACAATGCGCTAGCGTTCTAGCAACACACAAGCATGGAATATACATACATCTGATCAAAGACAGCTGGATGACTATAACGCTTAGTCTAAAGCGAATGTTCCCTACATACCTTTAGTATCAGATCCGTTTTTATTTAGTGAGAGTCTTTTGATGTGGATCTATGCGGAGAACATTTAGAAGGAAGAACGGTGCACTATAGTGATAGCTCGATGGTCGGTCACTTTCAAGGAGCTATATAGTAGGGGACGATGAGACGCATAAAATGTTCCCGGTCTATCGCTATTCAATGAATAAACGAATGAAGGCTGGGATGCACGTCAGCCAGCATAAAAAAAAGAAGAATCAGCCTTTAACAGCAAAATATCAGATTGACATTGATAAAAAAAAAAACTAACGTGTTGCTGGAAATATTATATAAATGGCATTTTTAAAATGGCAGACAGTAAAAGAAATTCTACTCCATACATTAAACTATGTAATATTTATTCAGATATATTTTAAAAAACATCAGATTTAGTGAGGTGATTGGTGTAATCCTGCTTGCTGATACAACAAATATAATTAAATTGTGTACATTTTTTCAGATTAAAAGTTTTAAATTGGTCATCACAACCTCACAGCATTTTAAAGTTACACAGGTTCTTCCTCTGTCGTCCTATGAAACCTGCTCCACTGGTCGTAAATGTACATCTCCAATCTAAAATAATAAAGTTTTAGTTAAATAAATCAAAGATTATTAAAGTAATTGGCATAGGACACTTACTATATACTGATTGAATATTGTATTTATTTATAGTGTATTTACCTGCACATGTGGGGGTGCACTCAAGACATATGTGACAGCATTTGCAATGTCTATTGGCTCCAAACACTGAAAAAACACACAAAGTATAGTCATTATATATTCTAGCAAGTTAGAGAACTAACCTAAATAATTTAAAAAGCTGGTAAACTGTCAAAATAGTACTTTAATGCTACTATAGGCAGCTGCAGCTTTTTCTGGATTGCAACTGTGAAGGCGGAGGGCAAACTCTGTTTCCACTAAACCAGGAGATATGCACTGCAAAATGAAAAAGGATCGTAATAGATCAACAGCATAATAAGTCATCCTAGAGGATAAAAATCCTCTATGTGAAACTAGATAAATAATTGATTAATCAAAAAATGTGTTGCTTGTCACTAGTATTAAGTAAGAATGACCTGTTTTTTAGTCTGTTATAAGTCACCCTCTAAGTCATACCGTAGCTCGTATGTGAGTCTTAGCTTCACGCAGCTCTTGTCGCAGGCCCTCAGTCAGGGCAGTCACAGCATACTTTGTTGCACTGTAGAAGTGCACATCAGCACTGCCGCACCCGATGGCTACACGATGTCCACTCATGCTGAAAATAAGAAATGTTTTATGGCTTGTGAAATAACATTGAACTTGAGTCTCGTATTATAGTTGAAGTAAAACTTCAAACTGGAAAGCATCAGAAAGCCAAATAAATGTGCCGCTTTGTATTAATGTAGTCCTAGCTCCTGACTGGTCACAACTAATAGATCAGATTTGTCACCCCAAATACCTGTTGATATTTATGATGTGGCCATCATCAACACTTCTCTCTTTCATGGACTGGTATGCTTCACGTGTGCATATTGACAATGCAAGAACATTCACCTGCAGGACACAATATGTAACGTTATACGCAAAGAATGCCAGACATAAAAGATTGTCAAAAGGAACTTTGCTTTATATTGTTCTTAAACAAAACATTTACATCCATCATTTTCCTCCAGCCTTTAGTTTCACCATTTATCAAAGAGTCTGGATGAGCCAAGCCAGCATTGTTAATGCAAACATCCACCCCCTTATGCTCGGTTTTAATGGCTGTGAACATTCCCAGGATCTCCTCTTCACTGGACAAGTCACACTTATAGGGAACCAGGGTACCAACATGACCTGCATTTTGACACTCCAAAACAAGTTTCTGAAATAAGAATTTAATGTATTAATTGTTATTAATTAATTAATAATTAAATTACTTAAGACTAAATGCCCAAAACCAATGAAATGTTTGCTGCATTATTTTGCAGGAGGAATACAATACAAATGAGACAAATAATAATGAATGTATTTAAAGGCTTCCATATCATGAAGATCAATGCTTCCTTGTGACAAACTGAATCATGGGGTTGGTCAATTATTTACTTTTAGGCTATTTCAAGGCTGATCCCGCAAGTCAATAACATTTTATTATTATATGGTGATGGGTCAGGGTACTTACTGGCCTTGGCCAAAAAGAAAAAAACGAGAAAAACTATGTCGAATAAGAATGCATCAATTTCATGAGGTCATTGCAAACACAAATAAGCACAAAACTAAGTAGGCTCCAAACTAAGTAACTGTCTTAGCACTTCGCTGAAAACGTTGCATGCCCACCTCTACTGCTTCGACGTTTCTCGCGCAACCGATTACTTTCATGCCTTGCTTGACAAGACACTTAGCAATTGCAGCACCGATTCCAACAGAAGCCCCTGTCACAAGAGCCACTCGTCCTCTCCATCGATCCATTCTATCTGCAAATCTTGTTATACCTCTATACGACCTTGTTTCGAGAGCTAAGTGACTACGCTTCTCTGCAACTCACACAGTAGACACTCCCTACCTCGTGACCATTAGATTTTAGGCCAAGCCCAAATATTTATTTCCCACCCACCGTCTCCGTAGTACGGAGCACCTCTGGTGCCACATGGTAGAAAAAAAAAATTCAATGTGTAATCCGTGAGCACGGTTTTGCAATCCATGCCCTCGGTTTAGCAATCCGTGCGCACGGTTTTGCAATCCATGCCCTCGGTTTAGCAATCCGTGCCCTCGGTTTTGCAATCCGTGCCCTCAGTTTGCGTTTTTCTACACAAGCAACATGTGACAAGCTACAGCAGCAAGTGGAGCGGATCACTACACGCGTGTATGCAATTCCCCATGGAGCATTCAGGCTGCAACTGAAGTAAGTTCAGATTTATCTAGATTAGTAAAATCAGTTAAATTGATTTAGCTTTGTGTTTCTGAAGTTTCACCGTTTTAATGTGTAATTTAGCATTCATTGTGCTTTTCACTCGAAAACCAGTATTGAGGTTAGCAAGCAGCTAGCTTAGCAAGTTAACTACCTTCTCAAAGTTTCACTCGTATTTCAGTTAAATCATTATGCATTTATTTAGCCTTTTACTGCCCTTTGGGTAAACGGTCAAGCATCGAATATTAACGTTAGAGTTGCCT
>JAVQIZ010091800.1:0-27403 GCA_036023535.2 Galaxias brevipinnis
TAATAATAATAATAATAATAATAATAATAATAATAATAATAATAATATGACTTTCAGGTAACAATATGTGTTGCATCTGACGATGCATCACATAATAATAATAATAATAATAATAATAATAATATGACTTTCAGGTAACAATATGTGTTGCATCTGATGATGCATCACATAAAAATGCCTAGGCTAGGCAATTAGGCTATATGATCTGCATCCCTTGTCGGTCATGTCGATCATTGTATGCGTTAAATGTTACTGCCTCAAGGAATTGTGGAGCAGCATTTTCTTCTTTCCTTTCGTAAAGGATAGTACAGAGTATCCAATGCTGAAGTACACAAGTTAGGAAGAAATGCAGCTCCATTCCTTAGCACTTACAGAATTCGAACAGCACTTATCATGGCTGCCACTTAGATACTTCCGGGTCATTTTACCCATTTAGGAACCTTCCTAAGCAAAAACATAATAATTAGAACGTAGCCCAGCCTTTTTTATTCCCCTGCAACCAAATGCTCTCAACCAATCAGGCGTGTTCCTCATCAAAGACTACCTGTCACTCAAATAACATACCAAACGGTCATCTCAATCAAGTCAGCATTCTTTCCACAGGGAGGGATTGTAAGCACATTCAGAATCACCAACCCTCGAAAAGTTTTGACTACATTTTAGTAGACTACTTTAGGTCTGCATCTAAGGCACGTTGTATTTTCAAATGTAACAAAACACATTTGGTTGCAGTTCATTTGTACTTGAATTTGAAATAGATAATTTCATCGACTGTGCCCCTTCTAAAATACCACGTCACAACTGCAAGGCTGCCTGCCACTGGTGGTGTGAAACCGTCTGCTGATTCGCAACTAATCAAAGTCAATGCATAGGAAAAATACAATGCAGGGTAAGGCCCATCTGAAGATCTGCTGTTTCTTTGAAAATAGGAAAAAATATGCACTACTCAATAATATTACGAGTTACTTCAAAGTTTTTTAGTTTTTTTTTACGGCATAAACAGTCATTCAGGTGATGCCAAATGTCTTTGTGTGACTAAACTGGTAATTTCCTAGTCCTTCATGTGGTGCAAACAGGAAATAATGCAGTTCAGGTTGGTGACGAGCACACTGCTTCAAGGAGACTTCAGTAAGACAGGGTCTACTAGTTAGTTTGACGCGGGGTAAGATGCAACACGGAGTACTTGCCACCCCGCTACCCCTCTGGTGCTCTCCCTATGCCCCAGTCCTGCCCCACTGTCCCAGAGGAGCAGCTACAGCGATGGTGATTATGTCACCACTTAGTGAACTAACTGACACTGATGGGTTTGAAATGCACTCTGCGTCCCAGTAGGCCTGTGCCCCTGCTGCCTCCCCCCGGCCCCAGCCCCAGTCCCTGTGTCTGTCAGGACCCTCTGTGCTGGGTGTCTGGTTACCCTCTTGTGACGGCAAGGCCAAGTTCAACAGCCGATCCCAGCCAGCAGCTCTCTGAGGCAGCAGCGAGTAGAAAGGAGGTGAGGGGTTTCACTTCTGCTGTGAAACGTCTGCTCAGCTCCTCTCTCCTTCTGCCCTCCTTTCAGAGTTTTCCCCCCTCTTGTCCCTTCCAAATAGAACAAAGAATGTTCTTTTTGTTTGTCTCCTCTCCAGCCTGAAGCTGTCCTCTCTCTGTCTCCTCCGCTCGTCTTTGCTCCTGCCCTGATGTCAGTGTTTCCCTCGGCCTGCGATCAAGCCAGTGAAGGCTGAAGCCCTGCTGTCACACTGGATAAACATCTACAGAGGTGAAAGTGAAATCAGATTAGCTTTTTGTCTCTGCCTTTTTCAAAGGTCCATCTCCCTGCCTTAACAAACGGTCTTTCTAGGACTTGTCACACAGTAGATATCAGGTACCTGGTCAACATCAGAAAGAGAAGACTGCATGAGGAATCAGTCTGATAGTATTAGTATGCAAAACTTTGTGCTGACTTATTATTAGGAACAAAGAAAACATTTTGAATAGCTGCAATCCGTAAGCACTAACTTTTTTTTGACGGTCGAGATTTGAAAACAATACAATTTAAAGTAACACTGGATATTTCTTGTACCCCGCCTCTCGCCCTGTGTCGGCTGGGATAGGCTCCAGCCCCCCCGCGACCCTGCATAGGATAAGCGGTATAGCTAATGGATGGATGGATGGATGGATGGATATTTCTTTGCATCAAAACAGAAATTGAGACTGGGACAAATGGACCTAGTCTCATGTTGTCAATTTCCATTAAGCCATTAGAAAAACTGTCGTTTGTGACTGGCCAATTATGAAGTCACCCCGCGTACGGGCCTCTCTCCCCCCTCTCTCCGTCAGGGGTGTGGCGTAGGTGCCGGTGGCGGAGAGAGACATATGTGTTTAGTCTATTAAAAGAGACAGCCGGCGTGCTTTGGGGAGGTGACCCTGGAGCTGGCCGAGAGCTTCAGTTACACTAACACATGAGCCGCCCTCCCCTCTCCTCACCCCCACTCCCAACCAGGTCACACACACACACACACACACACACACACACACACACACACCCTAGGGAGTACACCTCCAGAAGGCGGCTAGTCAGCCCCTCATTTTACCTCACTCTCCATCGCAGACTTGGAGCCCCCAATCTCCCCCATCTTGGTTCATTTACGGAGAGGAGGGGTGCCACTTTTCTCCCTTTGAAGGGGGTAAATTGGAAATTAAACTACTGGGTATCCATATATGTAGATGGCCAAAGTGATAGGTAAACTTTTCTCTCGTTTCTTTTCTTTCGATCTTTTCCCCCCTTTCCTTTACTGATTTAATTAAGTTTAGGAAATGATAGAATAACTGTGTCCACCTGCACTGGTTCACACCACAGTAATCTCTTCATTTAGTCTGCTGAGACTCTAGCTTAGTTCATAGTTCACAATATGGCTGACCTCTCCCTACACAGCTAAGAGGGGCGTCCAGGGACAGGGCCATTGACGGGGGTGTGTCGACGTGTGTGTGTGTGTGTGTGTGTGTGTGTGTGTGTGTGTGTGTGTGTTCGTGTTCTTTTGATCTCTTGCGATCATTTCTCTCTTTAAATACTCGGTAAGTGTCGGTGAGTGTGTTGAAAGAGAGAGTGGATGTTTTGATTGTCTATCTGACCCCCCTAGAGGTGATGAAGGCTTTGTGTCTGTAAGTGCCAAAGAGATCTAACACACACCTTGTCCCAATATCCCTAAACCTATCAGTGAACTATCATTATATCATTTCCCCAGACCACAGACAAGCCTGAACCACCATTTCAAACTCATAGCACACGTGATGCTAGACCATCTTCTGTTCTCCCACATTTTCCCTGCATCCTTTCCCAAAGCCAGTCTATTAGTTCCCAGCAATGCAGCATGTACCAGAACGTAAAGCCCCAGTGAGTTGACGGCATTGTGGGAACGTCCCACCCACTCAGTGTCACAGAACAGAACATATAGTGGGAGAGAGAGGAGAGCACGTGGAAACGAAGGAGCGTCTGCTCTGCCACGGAGAGCGGTAGTGACGGCTCCTCTTCTGCCGTGGCAGAGCTGACGTTCTCTGGTCTTAAGTGAGTGGGGCTCCGGGGGCTTAGCCTTTTCCGTGATGAAGGGGGCCTGCGTTTTGACTGGGAGGAAAGAGACCAATTAGGCCATTAATGCAAGTGCTGACGGGCGGATTACTCCCCGAGCTCGCCCGCCCCTTTAAGAAGGGGCAATCATAACAATAGGGCCAGTAATAACAGGACTCTTAAAGGGGCAGCGTAGGCCAGCCACCCGTCCACTGAGCCTCTACTCTTTGGACAGACGTGGCTTGTACCTCCACTTTAGCTTGTGAGCTGTCCAGTCCACGGGGCTAATGTCCTCTACAGCTGGATGTGAAGGTCTGAAGTCATCTTCCTGGGCCCTTTGTTTGGTCAAACGACCCCGGCAAGGCTCCCATTGTTCCTGCATGTAGGACACTGTGTGTTTTCCATCTTCCAGGGTAAACAGTCCAATGTCGAGGCAGAAGAGATCTATAGATAGGGTAGACACCGAAAAGACAGCCACGTGTGCACGTGCACACACACACGCACGCACACACACACACGCACAATGCATACGGACCCTGAAGTTGTCTTCGTCTTTTCCGCTGCACGACTCTCCAGTAAGGGTGTATCTGAGTGGTGGTTTACCATTACAGGTCAGAGGGCAGAGGGCACGGGCTGGTTGCTGTGACACTGACAATGATGCAGGTGTGCCATTCAGCCCCACTCACCTGCAGCGTGTGGATGTCCAACCTGTCACTCATTTGCGAGCACACAATCATCCTTGCCTAAATCAAACAGGTACACACCTGAGGTCGTGGCCATTCCTTGGACCCCATGTAGTTTGGGTGTTCTCTTACAGCACTGTGTGTGGAAGCGGGGAACCCGAGCGGTGCGGTCGGCCCAGGCACAAAGCCTGTTGGCCCCAAGGTTTGGGCTGAGGACGGCCTGGGTCTGGCCCCTGGGTCTCGGGGTCCTGAAGCAGCCTCCTCTGGTCACCAGGTGTTCAGACAGGCCCCGCTTTGTGGAGAGCTCCCGAGTCTGGACAGAGTGTTGCATGGTATGGAAGACATGATCGTGGGCAAGTTCATGTTCAGGCATTCTCTAATTTATTCTTGCTCAAATCATTTTCATTTGAAGCCATGTTTTTAAAGAAAACCTCAAAAAGGTGAAATAATGGTAACCATGTGGTGTAGAGGGAGACTGTTTGAGGGACTGAGACACTCTGTTGACAGCAATTCCCACAGTCCTTTGCAGCTGATGCCACATTGTAACAGGGCTGGTCTGAACCCTTGTCTTAGCTTGCATCTGTAGGAGTATTGTCAAGGTAACACGAGTGTGTGTGTGGCACAAAGCGTGCTCTATGTTTGTGCTGATGAGCGGAGCGCGACAGACCATCAGAGATACAACGATGGGACGTGGGAAGGTTTAGTTAACCATTTTTCCATGGAAAGTAGGTTAGGGCCGTATACAGTAATACTGCAGTGGCTTGCACAGCACACTCGCTAACTTTCTCTGTCTTTCTCTCTTTTGCTCTTCCTGTAGACCTCAGCCTCTCATTAAAATTCATCGAAAATACGGTATTTCAAGTGCCAGACCTCCTGTGGTCAAATATTGAATTAACGAACAGCCATGTAAATGAGGTGCCGCCAAAGGACACTTCTAGAGCTTGCTCTGCAGTTGGAAAGTTCTTTTCGTGCAGACACTGCATTCTCCTACACATTATATTACAGATAAAAGAGATCTACTGTATTGGAAATAAATCCCTGACTTCCTTCTCTGTGGTTCCAGGAAAACATACATCACAGCTGGCGTCTGTGGGCAGAACAAACTGCATCCGGCTCCCAGTCTGGGCCTGGCTGGACCCACGCCCAGGGTCAGAGGTCAAAAAGGCATCGGCCCTCAGCCCATTTTCTCTTCGTCTCGCTCCCTCGCTCTGTCTGCTTTCAAAACCGATCCTTGTTGCTCCCTGGCCAAACCCGCTTGGAACCCAAAGAGATCCAATCCTTACTTTACTAGCATTGTGAAACAAGGCGATTTACATACACTAGTATATGCGTACACGTTTTTGCTTAATTTCTAAACAGAGTTATACATTAACAAACGTACCCAGCACCAACACGCAACCTCGCTGTCGTTTCCAAAAAACCCATCATGCCCTGCTCTGTCCACCAGCGATGATGTGCTCCCGAGCTCACACCTGGGTCAGCTAGCGTGTCATATCCCGGCTAATCGTATTAGCGCAATCGCCTGCAAATCAGCACATCTACGGCGACCTCGCCACAACCCCCTGACCCGGCCGGGAAAGCCACAGACGGGATCAGTCGGCACACTTATCTGCGTGAGACGCAGGCCCCACCCTCCCACTTCTTGGGGCGGAGGCGAGGGGGACAGGGTGGACGGAAATGACTGGATTCCTCCTGGGGTGAAGGCTTTGTCAGGACCTCGGTGACACTTTGGCTGAACCCTTTGCGACAACAAAGATACCTGTGATTACACGTTGCGCCTTTGGAAATGTACATTCATGGTGGACATAACGACCAAACCTGACCAAGTACAGTGATGGTGGCTTGAGTGACTGTTGACAGGTTTTGAATGTACCATGGTAGGCGACGTAGGCTTTATTGTGCGGACACCTGCCTGCGTTCTCCCCCCGTCTGGGTCTCTCTCTGGGCCGTGTGCTTGGCTCCCTCCCCCTCCATGCCAAGCTCCTGTTCCCTGGCCGAGCTCCTTCAGATGGGTAGCTCACTTCTTGGCAGGGCCCCCCCTCCCCCCCCCCCCTCCTGCTCTGCCCTGCTGCATCTTTCCATCCCGCTAAAGCAGCTTTGCCCCGCAGCCTCCGCCAAGGTGGTCCGTGTCTGCCAGCCGGATCAAAAAAAAAAGAGCTCTCTCTGTCTGTCCTCTACATTCCTTCATCTCGCTGAATGTCCTTTTCAAATCTTTCTTAATATCTGCAGGTCTTGAATGTTTCCAACCCTTTCTACCAATCCCCAGTCTGCACCTCTCACTCAGTGCACTTCCCTTCATGTCCTCATTTCCTTTTCTGTTTGGTCTTCTGTGCACCACTCTGGACAGCGCTCGCTTCCTGCTAACCCAGCCGTGGCCCTCCAATACGAGGCTCACTGACACCCTGTTAAAGGGGCCCTGCGTTTCAGCCCGTCAGCTGATTTCTCCTGTGTGTGCCACGGCACTGTGTAGACAAGGCCTGCCAAGTCAAACACAACACGGGGACCAGGAACGCCGTTTATTAGGCCCTTTAATGCAGCGCCGGTCCCCCCCCCCCCCGCCTGGCCGAGGGCTCGCTGTGTTTCACTGCTGGTGTGGCGGGTCAGGGAGAGGTTAGTCAAATACAGTGGGCTTAGCCTCTCCGCACTGTCCATTAACTAGAACAACATGTGTGAGGCGCGCCCCAGGCCAATAGCGCCCTGCTCTGGTCGCCGTGGCGATGCCAGACTACATGCTATGCTGAATAACTAAACGGTAAACCTGGCAGTAGTTGTAACAAACCATGGGGGAGTTCGCAACTTTTGTTTAGATTACTGATTGCGCAACCCGTTTTAGTTTTATAAAATAAGTAAATAAAACACAATGCCTTTGAAGTTAGAACTACGAGTGTTTTTCTGTTATTGTGTCTTTTTTTTTTTAAGTTGAGCGTGCAGGCTTCAAGATTTCTTTGGCTTGTTTTCATTAGTCTGACAGGTAATGGTAGTTTGCTGTGTGTCAGTCCTCTGAGCTTTGCAAAATGGTTGCCATTCATCTTCCTAATCCATGGATAGAGATTTGGTCCCAGTGCTGACAGTTTTATCGACAGAAAACGACGCCCTAAGTTGTTTCTACATAACTGTGCCACAAAAAAAACAATTTCAATGCTTTAGCTTTTTGTCATCCAAGTGTACTGCATGTCTGCTCGCCTCTCTATACATCGCCCCAATGTCAATCTCTCAAACTCTCTCTCATTCCATCTCTCTCTTTCCATCTCTCTCTCTCTCTTTCCATCTCTCTTTCTCTCTCTCTCTCTGTGTAGACAGACATGCCGTGCTCCGTAGACTGTCCCCACTTCCGATCTCTCTAATGTTTTTCAGTCATAATAAATCTGGCCCTGACTTTCTAAAGCAAACAATGCTGTGGGGACTGAGTCCTCCAATAACACTTTGTCAGTTCCAATCAGGCCTGAAATATGACTCAACTGTCTGTGCCTCCCCTAGCTCACACTCCCCGGCCCCCCTCCGCTTCCTCTCTCTATCCCTCTGTCCCCCTCTCACTGGCCCTTCCTGTCTTTCTTGCCTGGCTATTTCTATCCGTCCCTAAATTATACCTTGCCTGGTGACCCCGTATAGCCTTCCACCTCCCTCCTTTCAGCCCCATATCCTAGTCATTCCTCCATTTACTCCTCAAATCCACAGCAATCAAACCACGTGTTCAACGGTACTCCACTCTGATATCTGAATATCAGTAAAAAAAAAAACGTCTCTTTCTGCGACTATGATTTCAATTGCACTGCTCCTCGTGCAGCAGCATCGGTTGAATGAGTTTGGCCTTTTCTTATTTGTTGTGATTTCTTTGGTGTGTTAGCCTGTGGCCATGCTAATCATCGCTGCCACTCCCACTCTAAAGCTAGGTGAAGCGTCGCTAGCTAGCGATGCCCGGTCGACTGCGGTGCGAGCATGTTCTCGTCACGCTTGATCAGCGCGGTGGAGAACCAACGAAAGACCTCCTCAAAGAGTAAACTGCCCCGACTTCAAAGTGTAGCCAGAAAGAGTCTCTGTGCCCCCCCCCTTCAAATGTATTATAACATGGCCTCACCTACCCTTCTCAACACACACACACACACACACACACACACACACACATGCATCTACTCAAGTGTAATGAGTGTTTGGACCCGATAGGCATTAATGTGAATGATTGACTTGAAGAGATGAAGGCCAGTTATTTCTTTCTTTTCTGTTCATATGCCATGCTGTTTGTTTACCCTCTTTCTCCTGCCTTGTCTTATTGTTTGTCCCGAAGCAACACAACTTTACTGTGTGATGTACCGAGCACAACTTTCATGCGAGCTGAGCAAAACTATTTATCACACTTTTGTTACAAAGTGATCTACAAAGACACCTTGAACATTCACACAATATCAAATGGACATTGAGGGGGAAGGTTCCGTGCCACATATAGGACAATGGCTTTGATGCTGGGATAGGTGATAAGCATCAGACACAGTGGGATCTTCCAAGTGTGTGTTGAAAGGTTGAGCTTCCAGAACTAGAGCCGATGACTTGGTGGGATTCTGTCAGTCACATTGAAGAGGCAGAATCCTAAGCAGGCTGTGGCATGGCCCTTACCTGCCTTTCTTTATGCCGCAGTGTCTGTCTGCCTGGGTCACTTTCTCTCCCATTCTCTCTCTTCTCTCTCTCTTCTCTCTCTCTCTCTCTCTCTCTCTCTCTCTCTCTCTCTCTCTCTCTCTCTCTCTCTTTCTCTCTCTCTCTCTCCCCTTTACAGCAAAGAGGGTGGTGTAGCGAAGCAAGTAGAGGTCAACACACATTTCCTAAAAGGCTTAAAGAAGTATGTGTGTGTTGTGTTTGTGTGTGTCAGCGCAGCCAAAATGTGGAATAAGGCCCGAGGCGGTGCTAATGACAGCACTCTCACTTAAACCTTTAATAGAAACACAGAGGGTGACACCTTTACGTGGGAGATGAAAGCCCCATAATGCACCATTCATGGCAGCATTAGAGTAAATAAAGAGTAATGGCTTTGGTAAGCGGTGCGGTGTGTGAGTTTATATCGTCTTTCCCCTGCCATGGGCCCCTAACCAAACATAACCTCCGTTACTTACAATTCTCCCTGAAGCCACTGGGATTATTCCTGAACGTCCGGGTTAGTCATGTAAAGGATCCATGACTTTTCCTGCAGGGTGAGAAAAGTACAGTTTGACTGATTGATCATGGAAAAGCAGTGTTTATTGTGGCGTCCATGTTAAGGAAGCTTTTACAGTCAGTCTTAATTGGGGATGGTGCCAATGGTCAGATATGGCCAAGCTATTTTTCCATCAGAGCTCAAGGTCTGTTTGTATTTAGGATATTTTAAACACATACAATAACATGAATCTTTCCAAATAACTTCTTTTAAACATATTTCAGGCACCCTTTTACACACAAGCAGTGGATTTTTTCATCTGTATACTTTTTTTGCTCCTAACTTTCTCACTGAACCCATTTACCTGCCCAAATCTTCTTGGACTAAAACATTATTCACTGATTTACCTTCATAAGCCTCTAACCTACCCCTGTAAATCCTTTTACAAACTCAGAAGATATTGCTTATTATCAGCCTAATACCAGCTTGTCCTAAACATGAATAACCAGACAATGAATTAGCTTAGCTATGCTCAGTCAATTCCTTATCTTACCCTAATAATGAAAGCAAACAAAAATCATAGTTTTACACATGCCTACCCCCACAAGCACTTTCGTTAGTTAAAACCGTAATAAGCTAATATTTTCTGACCAAGTCTTTCTCTTCTGTGTCACTCTTTCAACTCAATAGATTTCAAAGCCACAATATATTACTTTATTAAGCCATCCTTTAGCAACTGTTTTTGATTTCATTAAGTGGATTACAAATGAGTGGACAGTTTTAAGTTTTGGATTTAGCAATCATGGAAATGGGCCCTAACATGGCAGCCTAACTGAACACCATTTCCTGGTCTCCTCAGCTTGGCCCTGCTTTACCAGAGATGACGGTGTTTAGTTAACCTTTGACATCTCTAATGCATTAATTTGGGGAAAGTATCTATAGGTCTGTTTAGGTGACACAGAGTGTTAGTAATTGCCCACTGACCCTGACGTCCTTCCCCTCCACCGTTCCCCCTCAGTTCCCCATCCTACTGTGCTGTGGTCCTACACAGAACATGGTGCAGTAGGATACTGGTCCCTATCACAGGGCATCCACTGACAAAGCCTGTGACAGACACTCAAGACACCCTCAGTCTTTTTGTATGCCCTCAGGTTTTCAATCAATAACCCCCCAACGAAATTTGAGTTAAAGTAAACATACTTACATTTTTTTTAACCCTAATGGTTATTTTGTATTCTAGACAATTTCATCTGTGATAATTACCTTTTTGTGCTATTGTGGGTCTGTTCTACTTGGTATACACATATACACATGCACGCGTAGACTTGTATGTGCCGTGAGTAAATGTAGGAAAACGTTTGACATATATTGATTATCATTGTGGAGTCCCTGAGTGCCTGTCGATCAATTCGCCATCCCCTTCTTTCCAGCTTCAGACATAGCAATAACAAACCTCCATGTCTCCCTTCGTATGAGAGGGACAACCTCAACGGGAACCTGCCCTCTCTAATTAATGACGGCTTTATTTTGCTTTCCAAAGCTTGGAACAGCGTCGACGCTAGCCCCTTACCCATGCACCGTGATAACATCAGAAAGGTGAAAGAAGGAACAAGCGAAAGAGGGAGGGGAAAAGAAAAATGAAAATGTGCCTCTTGTTTTTACTGGAGCCAAGTTCCTCTGTTTGTTGATTGGCGCTTATGACGCAAAAACTCTTCCACATAAAAATATGTAGCATACACACACACCAAAGCAAATGCAAACACACTCGCATACGCACGTGCACACATACACACACACACCACACAAAGGCACTCCATTTTCTGCTAAGAGTTGGCAGAGTGGTCCCTGGTGACCTGCTCCTTAGGACAGATCCCATGGGGCCTAAAACGCATTAAGAAATTAATGTCCATTCTGGGATCATTTTAAAACCCCAGACTTAACCTGTGGCTCTGTGTGTCTGTGTGTGTGTGTGTGTGTGTGTGTGTGTGTGTGTGTGTGTGTGTGTGTGTGTGTGTTTGCTTGCGCACGTCCCATTGGGAAGAGAAAGGGGCTCTATACTGGTCAGGGGTTGACCTCGGAGGTTAGTAATTGATAGGTCCACTTTTTCGATCTGTTCCCCCCACACGGCGCCTGCTGTGAGCCAAAGAAAACTCTTGAAATAACTAGCTAAAGCAAACACCGCCATATTAATGTGGCTTTTCTTGTCCTTCAACTTCAGCATGCAGTTACAAAATGCTTTGGTGGAGCCACATTTATGCTTTATGTGTTGCCCACTCCGGACGCAGGAGAGAGAAGGAGGCAACAATAATAAGACAAAAGGAGCCGGTTTCACAACAGGAAGTTTGTTTTCAGATTGGACCGTTAGATGCCGGTTTATAACATTAATGTGGCGTCACAAATAAGGGAGACGCTGCGCCATGGCTGTAATTTGGAGGAGAAAGAGAAAGAGAGAGAGAAAAATTGGTTTGATGAGGTCATGTTGCTCTTGGCATCTGAACTGGGAATTTGTAGGGTCGACGATCGTTGTGAATGGTAATTTGAGACAAAACACAATTTTCTCAGCAAGTACTAATAGCTAGCCTTGAAAGAAATAGGCGCTATTATTTGAAAGTATTATAAGGTTGGAAACAGTTTACTCAAAGCACTTAATAGTGTATCTCGTAACTATTTACACTGGGATGTTTTGTGTTTCATTTTGCCAGCTCCCAGCACTCTGTGTGATCCATGCCTGTGTCAACTCTGCCCCGAGTCTCTTCTTTGATCACACCCCATTGACCAAGGCCTTACACTACATCCTTTAGTATAGCCTCTCGTTCTGTTAATGGCTAACAGTACATAGTAACACACACATTGTTCATAAAAAAGTCAGCCAAGCAAGCTCCCCAGTCGAGTACAGCGTGCCAAAACCACAGGAGTGGTATGAAAAGAGTTTGGTGCCAAATTTCTCTGTTTGGAGCATCAACAATAGAGTGACAAGTGCAGTTAAGAGTCCCTAGGAGGCCATATCCCAAGTTATAGCCTCTGCTCGATCTGCAAAGACAACCTTTATTCAAGCCACCGGCCCACTTGATCGCATATGAACTAAAATGCTTTGTTTATACCAGTGGAAATTAGAAGCACAAGCTTACAAAGATACGAAACACATTCTGACAAGTTCATCAAAAAATGAGGGTTTGTGCAAAGAAAATGTGTTGGTGGGTATGTGTGCGTGTGTGTGCACCTCTTTCTCTCTGTGGTCTGTTCCTTTTCTAATCAGTATGTTTCCTGTTGGCATTGATCAGGGGCCTGATAAAGAGCCATTAGCTCCTAAAGCGCGTGGCGTCTTTGCAGCAGATAGAAAGATAGAGGGGAGATAGAAGAACGAGGGTGAAAGGCGGTGAAAGGCGAGAACAAGGTTCCGTGGCGGTCATAATTTCCAAATTAGAAATGAATTGTGTGACTATACAGTACACGAGTGAGTCATTTTTGACCGTGATTCTGTCAACTTAGACCTGACCCTTTGATCCTTTTACTCCTGTATCTGGAATTCTAGGAAACAAGTTAGCGTCTTCACTCCGTGTCTTTGACACAGAGATCCACATCGAGAGCCTCCACTGAGTCACCCTGTTAGGTGACCAAGCAGGGGGTGTTTCAGTGGAGTTTCAAGTTCGACATGAACAGTGACACAGTTTAAGGTCACTTGCAGTGAAAATGCTAAACTATGCTTCAGTGATAGGTGTACATCAGTTATACTTTTAAACACTTTTCTAAAGGAGGCCAAATTGAGATAAAACATTTTTAATTTGGGCTCTCTACTTAACGAAGTACATACATAAAATGTAATATACTCTAGGTTAACCCATGGGACTTTCAAACATATCCATATCCATCATTTGTTATAGTTCTGTTGCCTGGAACTCTAAATTCTAACAAAGATGAAATGTAAAATATGTTTTTGTTTTGATTGCTGCATGTTCATGTGAAGATATTTAATGTGACACAGTAATGTTTGTTACTCTAGCATACCATTATACAATAAAATATGTCCCTGTCTATAGCTTCAGCATCCTTTTGTAGGTAGTATGCAATGTTCATACATTTTTAATGAACAGTGTATGTGTACATTCTGCTGCTAGTTTCACCCTTTTCAATTGATACACTGCAGCAAGTGCAGTGCAGGAAAAGTGTAAAGAGCAACTGTTCCATGTCCACTTGTGTTGATCGTCTTTTAATATATATATTGGAATGCAGAGTGTCTACTCTTACCGTCTTCATTCTGAAATTTGAACATATGTAAGCTTTGGGCTTGAAGTACAGGTAATGCGCCGTATTTTAAGACGCAAATGATTTTATTTTCTGCTTGTCCGATTGTAGTTTATTCATTACCTGACGTTAAGGTTCGTGTTTTTATTTTTACTAAGCAGTTCTCTTGAATCTAACTCAAAAGATATACTTAACATGACACTGTTCTATGGCCTCTTAATTTCTCTTTAAACAAAGTGTTGGTTCTTTCTTCACATGCTGGCATTTCTCTTCCCAAAACCTGTCAACATGTCCAATGAAAGACTAAAAACTATTCTTTTCTTTTCTAAGTTCAGTTATCTATACGGGTAATATTCTCTCCACATACCATATCGAATTTGTGTAACTCTATTGGTCTCCCCAAGTGAGTCAGGTGAGGGATGTGAAGTCATTACAGCTTAGTCTCTCTGCCTGCCTGGGAGCTGCCTCCTTCCCTTCGTCTGCAGTCTGAGGAGCAAAGTACCGAATGCTGACGGCTATCTCTCATATTTCATCAGAATGCTGTTCTCCTCTGAGACTCCATTTGTGTAGTAAACATCTTAAAAGGTTCCCTTGCATCCTCTTTCATTTTCTTTTCCTTTTTACTGATTTCATTCTACTTATTTTTTTCTTCTTTTAAACTGCTTGACTTCTTATATACAGATATCACAGTTGGGGCCCCACAAGTTTTTTTGAAAAATGGGCTCATTACTTCCTACATCTCACTTCCTTATTTGTATGTCACAATAAATATTTCCATTTATATGCAAATGATTATCTACTGACCAAGAATGGATAAAAACTTGTCTTGTTTTCATTGTGGTGCGTGGCGCGTGTGGCTGGGAAGGCGGCCGTCTAGCTGGGAAGTGTCTGTGGATCGGAGTGGAGAGAGCAGGCAGCTCCTCATTTAAAGAGTAAATAATCTCCCATTGCATTCTATTATGTATACCCGTGCCTTGAAAGGGACTGTATTAACTTATAAGTTATAAGTAGTTAGAAGTTACTTACTTTAAACTAGGGGGAGAAGAAAGCTGACGCTCTGCTTAGCTGACTTCCCCCCAAATTGCTGACATAATTACATGAATGTAATTTTTTATGACTCACAGAAAATCTTGGCATTTTCACTGAAGCAGATAATTAGACTTGGAATAAAGCAGGGGCGGAATAATTAATACATCAAAACTAGATGAACTTTTTCTAATTATTTTTATTTAATCTCCATTCTAATTATTGTTCTAGTCGGCTGAGCGAGATTGCCTCTCTCATTCAGGGTGTGAAATGCACCCGTAGCGCTCAATCCTCAGCCAGTGAAATATCAACTAAGCGTGGAGACGGGAAATCACAGAGCCCTCACTGCTCTCTTCCCCCTCTCCTCTTTTCTCTGATTGAACTGTAATTTAAATTTCTCCATTGCCAACAAACAATTTACATACACCTGCCACACTTCCTATGTCGTTATTTATTTCTTTATTTCCCTCAACCCCCTGCTCGTCACCTCTCCCCCAAATGTATGGCAATCAATATTTCTCCAGCCTATAAATTAGTTTGTTAATTACACTAATTTGGTTTGGATAGAGGTGGTGTTTCCCTCCGTATCTCTGTGCTCAGGATAAACATTTGCTCAAACCAACCAAAGGAAATAAAGTGTGTGTGTGTGTGTGTGCGTGTGTGTGTGGAAAGTGCTGTTGCTGACCACATAGTTCTTTCCTACTTATCTCTTCTGTCGCCCTACCAGGAACCTGCCTCCGTAGAGGAGTAGTACATCTGATAAGGCCGCACTTTAATGCTGAAATCATCATCATTAAAACCCATGAGTGTCAACGCACCCACGCATGGAGTAGCGCGCATTGGAACGCAAACAGAATCGGCACACTGGACCAAAGTGCACTTTTCACGTATTTTCTCCATAAAAAATAGAGCAAATGACAGGAAAAATAAAAGAATGCCTCTATTTGAGGCATATAAAGTTCATAATACATTGTGGACACTTTCCAGTTCTCCTTGTTTACCGTTCCCTCTACAGCACCACAAATGTATTCAGATACAAGACTCCAGCTTTGAAATTAGCTTTTGCATGCTTTTTATAATATTTGTTTGCAGACATTTCAGATGAGGATGCATTTGATGATTAGATTGCCTAAAAGGAAACAGATTATGAACTCGTCAGTTAAATAAATAATCATTCAATGTAGGCATGAAATTAAATAATTCCTTCTTTGCTCCTATTTCCACATGTATTATTGCTCTATGTGTATTCACTAGATTAAAATTGCCGCTCAATTAAAGCACAAAACAAGATCTGATTTAATTAACATCAGATTTAATTGAGGCCCTGCAATTCTTTTTACCCTCTTAGTTCAGATATAAACGATTCCAAGCTGATGTAATTAAACAAAAGCAATGTAAATCTACCAATGCCTTTCAAGAAGTGGTTGATGTGCATCCAAGGCAAATCTCTGTTTTCAAAACAATTATATTAGCACTATTATTATAGATTTTTGTCGATTAAAACAGAGTATTATTTTGTCAATAATTTAATTAAAGAGATAATAATGTTTAAATTAATAGCGACGCAAAATATATTTTTGACCTTATTTGACTAAATTAGACTGTGCGTGTTTAATCTGGTTGTGAATTATAACACTGACGACTGAATACTCAAATCGTAATCTTGAGTGGGAGCTTATAACCCAGTTTAATGAAATCAGAATCTCATGCATCTCTAAATGCCATTCATAGCAGTTGTGTTTACAATGAGAACATTCATTTCTAGTGCAAGCTGGCACTTTACTTGTATCTCAGTGCCTACTCTCACTAATAATACTTCACGATGCCTGTTCTTTGCATCTTCATGTATTTATTTTTTTAAGTCACTAGATTTTATTTGTATTAGAGAGTCTTATCAAAACAATGCACTGTAAATTGTTATATTTTTAGCTTTTCTCAATGATATGACGCACCTTTTCTAGTTTCTTTTGAGTGAGAGTTGATATTCTGTGTGCGTAAAGCGTGGTATCACGATCAGAGGAGATACCATTCCCTTATCGCTGTGTTGTATTATTTTCTATGGGCCAATATTTTTGGTATTATCAATGTTATCTGGAGTATCTGGTTTTGTGTGTGATTATTACTATGTTTGTTTGTGTGTGTGTGTGTGTGTGTGTGTGTGTGTGTGTGTCTGGTGTCTGTGTGTGTTTACTCTGCTCTGCTTTGTGGGGCTGTATGTTACCCCGAAAGGCGGAGGAAGAGCAACAGCCTTATCTCCAATAAGTATACAGTGCCACCATGTGGCTGGAGGTGAAACCGCTGCAGTGCTTTTCCTGGCTGTGACAGTGGGAGACTGCAGTATGGAGGACAGATCAGATTGTCTTAGGAGTTCAATTCACCGTATGCGGGTATTTGCTAAAAAAGATCCTTTTTTTTGTATGTGAAGTGTCCAGCCCCTGCATGTGTATGTGTTATGTAGCATACTATGGGTGTTGTGTGTGTGTTGTCTGTGTCCGGCGTGCTGTCTGTGCTGTTTGCTATGGACGGGTCCCATTGGGGAATGCAAGGCGTCACAGGGAACAGACAAAATACCGCTGATCCTTTCCATGTAAAGAACTCCAACTGAGATTGTCCCTGATATCTAAAAGCTCAGGGAATAAAATACATGGAGCGATCATGTCGAGAACACAGTGTCACTCAAAACACTTTGATCCAGAACTGCCTTTGTACACAACATAACTTTACATAGTGAGAATAGCACATAACACAATATGAAAATGAAAACTGTTTTGACTTTGGGTGTTGCATACTGTATATTTGTGTATGCTTGGTGTGTGTGTGTGTATATGAAAAAAAAGAGAGAGATTGAGAGAGAGAGAGAGAGAGAGGCCTGGCGGTGCAGGTTGCGTCTTGGCGCCAGCGGGATGAAGGCTTCACGCTTGGGCTAAGATTACCTGTGCGGGCGTCCTGTGTGGTGTGTTTATGAATCAGCTTTTTTGTTCAGATTTTCCCCTCCACTTGTGTCTTTGGGAGCCGCCCCGTCCTACCAGGGTGGGCGGGCGGAGACGCACACCTCTCCACGAACCCTTCACCCTAACGTGACCCGTGCATGATTTCTACCTGGTTATCACCGTGGCGATAAGGCCACGCCATGGCTGTGGAATGAAAACAGGTTGGAGACGCAGACAGACAGGAGTCAGGGAGGAAACGTGACACACAGTATGTGGCCACAATCTACCACCCGGCTCTGACTTAGCCCAGATCTACCCTCTAGCTCACCCCCTAAAGGACACTGTGCATGCACCTCCAGTGAAATATGTCCCCATGCACACCGTCCTCGTCATGCATACTCACGCTCATGAGTGTGAGACTCTTTGGAGCTCAAGTGTTAACAGGACTTTGTGTAAAACACCAAACCATCCATTACATATGTTACATTTGAGTGTGTGTGTGTGTGTGTGTGTGTGTGTGTGTGATATACAGAGCGACTGAGTCAGACAAAAACATCGCATGTGTTGAGTTTGAGTTATATATGCATGGTAGGATTTAAGTGTCCAATTTGTTTGATTGATTAATGGTAAAGTTGACTGAATGCGCAAGAGGTTTACGTTTGGCGTGCATCTCAGTTGTGCTCTAGTCTACCACTGTAGAGTGGAAAGTATGGAAATGATTCTCGTATGGCCACTTTGTCCTCCATCTCAGGCCCACTGTCCTCCACCCCAGCCCCCATGGCCTGTCTGCCGCAGGCTGCTTCAAACCAATCCTCTCCCTCTACCACTGGCCCCAAACCACTGGTTCAATTACCCATCATGTCCTTGACCTTGGAGGTCACCCAGCGTAGCAGGATGGAGTGTTAGAGGCCCACAGAGAGAATGAAGAGAGAGAGAGAAAGAGAGAGGGAGAGAGATGTGGGGGGGTGGGGAGTGAGAGAGAGAGAGAGAGAGAGAGAGAGAGAGAGAGAGAAAAAAAAATTGTTAGAAAACAATATTAAAATAAAATGCTGATAGGGGCCGAGAGTGTGGTAGGTGAGGGGACGTGTAAAGATGGCAGGGGAAGAACAGGGGGAGAGGATGAGAGAGAGAGAGAGAGAGAGAGACACACAGAGAGAGAGAGAGAGAAGCGAAGGAGGGTGAGGGAGGGACAGAGTGAGAGAGGGCTTCAGCCCTGCTCTCTCTTATCTCTCCGGCTTGGTGGAGTTTTAAATTATTCATTCCCTGCTGCTCCCGCCGACTTACACATCTCCATCACACGGCTGCCCGCATCCGCCCGGGGAACAGGCGGTCGCCACGGCAACCTTATCGCAGATCGCAGATTTCGGCTCCAGAAATGAAATAAAAGAGGAAATTGGCTGTATTAGCATAAGAGGAGTCAGCCTGGAGTTGAATACACACATCACCCCCAAAGCGCACAGCAGCCCCCTCCTTCTCCTCCCCCTCTTTTTCTTATCAGCACTGTCTGATCGCCAGTCTCCCTTTCTTTTTTTTCTTCTTTTTTTTTTTTCTAATTCCACTCCGCCTCCTCTCTCCCCCTCTGTCGGTCTTTGTTCCTCCCCGCGCTGGGAGAAGAATGGAGCAGGGGCTGATGGGAGAAAATAGATGTGGTCGCTCTGACCCCTGACCTTTTCAGAGAGAGTAAACAATAAGCAATAACCTGGGAGACGTGACTCTGCCAGACACTGGGCCACTGACTGACAGCACACTTTATTTCCTGTCCAATAGGACCTTTTTCCCCCATCATGCTTTTTATTATTGGCCTCCTTTTCCCCATTCTTGCCGCTAACACTTTGCCCGGGTCCGTGGGGATCTGCCATCTTGATTTTTAGAGCGGGGACTGACTCTGACCTTAAAAGAAAGGTCTGGAATATTTGTTTTGCTTTCTGCCGTTGCCGCGAGTAAATGTAACTTCCTGGCTGCTTCCTGGAAGGCCAGCATGTAATCAGGTCTTTAAAGGCTTGGGGCGACATTAACGTTCCCCGTCAATACATATCTCCTATAGCAATCTCCTGCTCTCCATCACTGTGCACTCACAAAGGCCAGCACACAAAGCACACTCTTTAGACGACACCCCATAAATGTGTTTTCTCCTTAGCGCCTATTCTACCACTACTTAACCATTCAGTCGGAAGCGCGGGGCCTCCGATCTCCCTCCGCCGTCTCTCTCCCGCTCTCATCCTCCTGGCACCCTCGCTTCCCCTCCGCCCATATGTTTCCCCACCTAATTGAAGTTAAACAGCAGAGAAATGCTTCCGTGTCTCCCCCAGATGGCTCTAAATGTCGACATTCTCTCCCACTTAGATTGACACGTCCCCCGGGGAAAGGGCTGCGTGCGGCCGGGACGTTTGTTATGCTAACGGCCTCCCTCCGCCTCACATCTATTGTGCAAATCAAACCAGTAGGGGAGCTGTCAGACATAATAAGAGCCAGCACGTCCACCGCATGGTGGCACTTAGTATCATCCTCATCTTCTTAACAGGGGGAGCTGGAGCAGGGCCTGTGGTTTTGGTAGGTTTGCACATATGTAGATATTACATCTATCTATGTAAATATATATATATATATATATATATATATATATACTGGGAGAGAGATAAATATCTACATAAAAACAGTGTATTTTGATATTTATCTCTTTTGTATAAGAATAGGATGTCAGAACATCTGAAGCGTCTACACTTCTAGTCTTAAATCTCTTTTTCTGTCCTTACCATTATTTGAGCGTGTGACTTTTTCACTAACCTTTCTTGTTTTTGGTTGAAAAATGGTTCATTTGAGGAATCATAAATAATGGTTCATGTAAAAAGTAAACAAAATATATTCTAATATCACTTTTGACCTTAATCAAAAAAAGAAACACACCTTAAACGATAACCCAACCAAACCCCAACTAGTCCAGAACTTCCTAACCCAGGCCCACGCTCCCCTGCCTGGAGAGGGTTGAGATGCCCAAGATAGACATGAACTATTGCTCTGTGATCTGTAATGCTTTGGTCCAGACAGCGTCCACCTCTTCTCGGTCCCCCAGAGACAAACGAGGAGGTGGAGCAGGACCAGAGTCAACATAGATGCACACAGAGACCCAGACTCATCTCGCCTACGGCCATAGCACGCCTCCCCACGGTCCCTTTAGATGTTCTCATGAGAAGAGCGATATCAAATGTATCAGTCAGGCCTCTTAATGTACTAAAAACAAAGGCCGGAAAGCCAACCTCCATAGATCACCACCGATACACATCATAGCGTTAAGCTTCCCTACAGAGGGCACGGAAATGAGATGGAAAATCGGTGCTTTTCCCCTCCGACTGATCAACAATCCTTCTCTATTCTCCGTCTTTTGTTCCTCCATTCTTCCATTGGGAAAGCACGGCTGTGATATGGGAACAAGCGGGATGGTTCCTCCAGGCGCTGTATCTCCTGAACGGCTCCTTCTGCCTCCCGCCCTGCGCTCTAAGTCTCCAGCCCCGCTCCTGTGTTCCCCCACTCAGTGACGTAGGGCCCGTTGATTCCCCAAGCTCTTAATCTGGTTAAAGTGATGAATACTTTGGAACAGTGGGGAGAGAGAGAGAGAGAGAAAAGGGATGGAACAGAAAGACGAGACTGTGGGTCCCTGTGCGCTCCGCTCCTCGGTGGTCCAGGCGCTTCCCAACGCGCTCGCGCTCGCTTTCTCTCTCTCTCTCTCTCTCTCTCTCTCTCTCTCTCTCTCTCTCTCTCCTCTCTCTCTATATCCCTCTCTTTCTCTGAAATGGTTGGGGGCTGATGGCGGCCCACGTGTGATTTCACATGGGCTATAGAGCCGCTCGGCGCCTGTGGCTCTGTCCCGCCCACACACAGTCTGCTGCTGAGAGCTCCACCACGCACAATCCACTGTGTAGGTTTGGCTGTGAACCGCCTGTAGTGATCCCACTGTGCGTCTACGAGTGTGTTTGTGTGTGTGTGTGTTTGCCATGTGCGCATTGTTTGGATGCCAAGAGACCACACACTCTGCACAGTATTCGTCGTTGGATTTCTCTGGCGCGCGCTCGACTCACACACACACACACACACACACACACACGAAAACACACACACACACACTTAAACACACACACGCACATACAAGCACACAGCATGTCAGACGGTAGCTGCCAGTGTGCCCCTGTAATGCTAAGTGACAGGGTGAGACAGGAGACAATGCTGATCTCCCAGCATCCTAAAGTGGATCGGCAGCGGCCCCCGCCCCGCTGTCATCCTGCCGCCCCTGCTCTGTTAGCCGGTGCCGCCGAGCAGATCACCAGGGAGGGTCCGCAACCGGGACGGGAAAACGCATTTCCGAGGTGCGTCCCCCAAACACAGATACCCGCGCTTCGGGCTTCGTGCATCGGGGCTGATAGCCCTCTGGAGGGTGGGCAGGGGTGTCACACTCTTTTCCGTTCCCAACCTGGGGGGGTTAAGGCATACGGGGGCTTCCAGCGGCACGGTCTTCCTTGTCCGGTTGGACGGCGGAGTCGGTTTCTTGGTCACAGCGGATTCCCGGAGCAGGCTGAGGGGGGGGGGGGGGGAGGTGGTCGGCCAAGATGGCAGCCGGGTAGTCCTGTTTGGGCAAGCGTTTGAGCGCAGTGGGCTGGCGATGTCGGGACAAAAGGGGATTGAAACAAGTGTCAAGCACAGCAGTCACAGCCCTGTGTGGGGAGGACTTGATGCAGTTTGCCGCAGGATATGAAGGAAGATATTCTCCTGTTTACAAAAGTTTACTGATCCAGAGGCGGTTGAAAACCAAATGAGGGAGACTCGACCAGCACAAGATGCAACTTTAGGTTCAGGCACCAGCTTACATTAGACTTTAAGCTACCAAAGCAATGTGAGAGAAAACAACGTATAGATTATGATAGCTGCATACAACATCACATTCATAGCGGTGCAGTATGGAGCCATGGACTGTAAAACAGAGGGTCACTAGACACTTAGGAACAGATCAAATGTGTGTGAGTGAATGTGTGTGAGTGAATGTGTGTGGGTGAATGTGTGTGAGTGAATGTGTGTGAGTGAATGTGTGTGAGTGAATGTGTGTGGGTGAATGTGTGTGAGTGAATGTGTGTGAGTGAATGTGTGTGAGTGAATGTGTGTGAGTGAATGTGTGTGGGTGTGCGTTCCCGTCGTGCATGTGGCAGTATCCTGTTGCTTCAGAGGTCCATAAATCGTCGTGTTATCGGTTGTTCAGTCTCCACCACCCTTGTGTTCTGTTATTGAATGTTATTGTAGCCGGATGGCCTCTTGGAAGATATTTCCTGGTCAGAAATCTAGATCGGAGGCAGGGGAGGGATGGAACGAGAGTGGGAGGAGAAGAGAGAACAATGAGAGATCCACAATGGGGAAAGGGGATGAAAATGAGAGGAGGCGGGCTCAGGCACCCAGTTCGGATTCAGGAGTGGGGAGAGAAATGGAAGGGAATACTGGGGGAGGGGGAGGACAGAGGCTCCCTCTGTGTGGACTGTGGACCCTGTGGTGGACAGAGATACTGTCTGGACCGTCCAGCTGGCCACATCGCAGGAGGAGGAAAACACCCCGACAGATCTAAAGTCACGGTATCAGAGTATCAGTTATGTGTTGGATTCACTGGGGATAATTCAAGCAAATAGCTAGGGATACGCTGATGAATAAAGATGATTACAGGATATAAAAAAAAACAAACATGTTTAATAATAAATAATGTTTTTCATTTTCCGATTTGAAAGAAACACAGTTGTATGTATGCTGTATATTACTGCAGCATTAGTTTCTCCACTCTCCTCTTGTTTTTGACCATACTTTTAGTTTTTCAGAGTTTGGTCATGCATCAGGGATGCCAATCCCACAGTGTGTGTGTGAGTAGGCCTGCGTGTAGGCGTGATTCCTTGGACTCCCCCCTGGCTCTCCTCCTGCCATTTCATTCTCGCTGAATCGCAGGGAGACAGGAACAGAATGGACTCCAGAGATTGTCGTTCCATCTGTGTCTACTAAACGGGCTTTTCTCCCCATGCACCCTCTCACCAGCACTCCCCAATTCCCCCATTCGCCACCCTGGAACCCGGCACCACGCCTCGGTAATGGCATCAAAAACACCCCCACCAGCCCTCCTCTCCGGAGAGATACCTCTTTGTAGCCGTGAAGAGGAGGGGTGGAGGTGTGGAGCGCTTAGAGAAAAGGGGTAGCCAGCCTACAAGCTCAGTCTCCTCTCCTCTCCTCTCAGTATCAGTGGCACTAGTAGTCAGGAGGATGGTGAGGAGCAGGAGGAGGAGGAGGAGGAGGAGGAGGATGAGGGGGAGGGAGATTTGTCTCTAATCTGGCCCGGCTCTGGGGGCGATAAGGCTTATTTAGTGTTTGGACTTCTTCCCCCGGCCACCACGCTGGCACTGGAACACCCCATAACAGGCCAAGGTAGATGTGGACTGCAGATAGACAGCAGCCTGCTGTTTGCCGTGTATGGAGGATTCCATGTGATTCTCATCCTTCCTCATGAACACACACACACACACACACACACACACACACACACCCGTTGGAAGCAGCGCTCTGTTTATTCACGAGAGTGTGTCTTCTGCTCAGTCTAATCCTAACCCGAGGGCTACTTTGGGTGACACTCAACAATATGCAGGGACAGGCCTCTGACTCATAACACACACACACACACACACGACAATACACAAACACACTTAACACACATACACACACACACACACACACGCACACACACACACGACAACGCACAAACACACTAACACACACACACACAGGGAGTGGCTGAACAATAGGATCCATGCTGCTTATTGTGATTAGAGCAGCCGTTGTATGATGGGGCCTGATAAACGAGCGATTACACCCAGCATCCAGCCCGCGCCCTGATGCAGATCTGTGCCTCCGTCACTAAACGGATGGAGGGAGAGGACACCGCAGCAGCAGTTTGGGGAGCTCAGGGAGGTCTACATGGATAAGCATGTTAAAATACACTAATCTCCCGTCACTATCGCCCACAGATAAGTGTGCGTTTGGGCAGTGATCAACATGGAGATTATGGCTGGGATCGGGTACTGACGATCACCACGGCGCTTATAGGAGGAGGTCTCAACGGAGCACAATAAAAAACCTCATGGACTCTCTGCACCAAGCGTACTTACATATTGGATATGGATTTGATAGATGTGTACAGTGTGAGGCCCTCAAACACATTGTTTGAGTGTGGTACTTTAAAACGCTTCTGCCGCCGCTGCCTTTTAAGCCCTAACTGAAGACAGCGGCCACTTGCCTGAGCGAGCCAGAGAAAGTGGCCTTGCTGTCGAAGAGGTTTGAGTCAGGCGGAGCCTCGGAGCCAGGTTTGGATCCGGGCCCCGCGTCCTCCGGTTCCCTCGCCCGCCCCTCTCTGTCGGCCCCCACGTCTCTCTCTAGTCGTGCACAGTGTGACCACGGCCCAGACAAAATAGCCCGTCCTCCACCGGTCCACATCAAACAGGTCACACCTCCCTCTCTCTGCTTTTTTTTGTTCTTTTCTTCTCTCGCTTCTCTCAGACCAACCCCCAACCGTTGTGCGACTTCTTTTTTTTCCTTTCTTTCTCTCTCTCTTTCTTTGTGTGACCCTCTTTTTATCTCCGTTCTTTTTTCTCTCTCTCTCTTTCAGAGATCCATGGCGGCGCTTGTCATCGTACCTTTCTTTTCCTTCTCTTTCGCTCGCTGTCATCCCGTCCTCCCTCCTTATCCTTTCGTTTGTCCTCTCTGTGTGTGGGCTCCGGCTCCACACAGGGTCTCCTGCAGGTACTCTGTGGGCTAGACACAACTCACATGGGGAAAGAAGAGAGAGGGAGAGGAGATGGTTACTCTGGCTTTAACAGTCTCATCATCATCATCATCTTCACCATCATCATCCCCATCATCATCCCCATCATTGTCTGGATCAACATAGTACTCTTCGTCATCCTCCAGGCACACAGCGGAGTCTTAATCAGGCCTGGGGACATGTCCAACCGGTCTCCAACGCTCTCCCTACCTAATAATCTGCACCTTCTGTTTAATTTGGTCATTATTCAGGCCTGTCAGACGGCAATTATTTATAGCTTATCTCTGGCGCACACCACAAGACGCGTTTGTCACGCTTTCCCGCGGTTCAACACTAAGACACACTAATAAAAGCATGCACGCGTAGGCATGAGTCCCAGACACACACACACACTACACACTGTCATGACTCCATTGTCAAGACGCAGGTGCAGGTGAATCAGTGGTTTTAATAAGACAATCACTGGGGTGTATATCAAAACAACTGAACTAATACAACGATAAACACGAGTGATAGCCTTAAACTTTACCAAAGAACTAAGAACCATCACGTTAGCTCTAAACAATGCTACCTGCCGCACAGCACTCTGGGCTATGCCTATAAACCCAAACCAATTAACCCAGATGTCCATAATTAATAATCAGGGGATGTGGATCTTTGGAGAGGGAGCGTAGGTGTGACACACGCATTTACACACACAAACACACACACAAACACACACACACACACACACACACATTTACGCACGCACACCTGCATGCTCACACACAGAGCAGCCAAAGCTATGGAAAATGCACTGATGACTCTGTGTGATATGATCTGCCCACAGCTTCCAGTCTGCTATCATTACTGCATTGATTACTTTGGCTGGCTTATCATCTGCCCGTATTAAATCTCATCAAGAGAACCCCCCCTACACACACACGCACACACCCCTTGCTATTTATGTTTAGATTAAGATTCTGTTGTTGTTTATCTCCTCTGCTTGTGTATTCTATTGGTCTGATTTGTGTTTGCTAATGTCATCTATCCCTCTGTGGGTGCACGGGGAACAAAAGAGGAGGTATCTCTCCAGTGTGATTGCTCAGAATTGGATGCATGCATAACATGGTTTCCTATCATCCTTTAAGCCTTAATTTGGTGCCACACAGTATTTAGCGGAACAAATATGGAGACACTGTTGAATTCTATCATGAATTAGTGATCAGAAAAAGGACTGCCAAGGGGAGAGACAGAGGAGGAGAAGACGGAGCAGGGAGTTCTGCTTCTTGGAGTCAGTGGCTCTAACGAGACCAATGTGCCGCACGGCTTTTTTTGACAGCCCAATTTAGTTCGCGTTATTCGGAGAACAAACCAGCCATGTAATACACCACACAGCCCTAAGTAATGATGTTTTGAAGCAGTAAAGGCAATGGATAGGGCTGTCATTAAAGTGCCATTACACCCACAAAAAAACAATGCTTATCAGCTGGGGGAAACGCTCCGTTTTGGCGGACGCGGAAATGGGGCCTGCGATGCACACACCGGCCATCAGATAGGGCAGCTCCTTAATGCCCTCGTCCCCTGTTTAAATAACATCATTATCACTGGCTAATGACGGGGCCGGGGCGAGGCGGGCGGAGTAAGCCGATTAGGACGGAGACAACCAGCGGGGGGCCAGGAAGCACGACAGGGCCGTTCACCACCTCACCCCCGCTGGACAAATGGACGTCCTCCTCGCGCCTCGGCCCCTCTGTCCACCTCCCCTCCCTCCCTGTCTGTCTGTCTCCTCCTCACTCTCTCACCTGGCCACTCGGGGTTTTTTGTTTCCCCCTACATTTATCTGTCTTTTTATCTTGTCGTTATTATTATTATTTGGTCTTTTTCTGAAACACATGGCCAGCGTAATGTGTTTGATCTCCTCTCCTCCGTTTCCCCCTCTCCCCCCTCCATGCGTGCTCCCCTCCGTCTCTCTCTCTCCCTCTCTCTCACCCACCTCCCTCTCGTTTTCTCTCTCTCTCTCTCTCTCTTTCCCTCGCTCTCTCTCTCTCTCTC
>JAVQIZ010091805.1:0-30085 GCA_036023535.2 Galaxias brevipinnis
TCTGTGCCGCTCCCCCCCCCCCCCCCCCAACCCCTTTTCCCCCCCCGGGGGACTAATCGATTGCCACGCGCCTCCCCAGACCTTTGCCTCGGCTGATCTCTCCCAGACACAGAGGGAGCAGTGGGGTGCAGTAACTCACTGTGCCCTTGACGGAGACTTAAGCCGATTGTGGGTCAGGGAGTCTTTCCCTCTGGTTTGATGCACTGTATCCCCGCTGAAACAAATTTGCCGCTGAGGAGCATTAACTGTTGGTGTCCTCTGGCTCTTGTCTGCTAAGAACTAGCGAGGGCTTAGGGGAAGAGAAGGGCGCGAGGGCTGGAGCGAGACATTTCCTGTGAGGCTGGTTTGCACCGCCGCATCCATGTCAACATACTCTTAGCTGGAGTGATGGGAAAGTAGGAACCCATTTACAGTTTGGGGGATTCCAAAAAGGCAAGACAAATGCTTTTATTGCAAGACAGTTTGCAGTGAGATGAAATGGATATTGTTCTAACACTCTCGTCCGGTGAGATTCTACTGAGCGTAGGCGCGGCGGAATTGTGATCGTTCTAAAGAGGCCTGTCATGTTCAATCTCCCCAGCCCAATCTCCCCCTTCCCGAGAAAATGAACCTGGTTTTCTCATAATGAACTGTTTTGATGCCATTGTGTTTATGGTGGGCGACACAAAGTTGTTTCTCTTCCAGTGGGGGAGGAGGAGAAAAAAAACGTGTGTGTGTGTGTGTGTGTGTGTGTAATTTGTGTGCCTCGCATTGTCATCAAGAATTAGTGCAAAAGCAGACTCCCTCGGAAATGTGATCTGCACAGGAGGGCACAATAGCCAAAGCTCACAAAGAGAAGCTGGGTGGGGAGGGGGGGGGCTATGCCAATCACATCAATGGATGGATTTCCATGGAAACCTAAATATGCATGTGCGTATTTGTGAGGGTCCAAATCAAATACACTCCTTTGCACAGCACAGTGTCTACAAATGTGTCATCTACTGAGATCTAGAGATTGGGTACTGTATGTTTTACTGCAACATTATTTGGGTTATATTGTGTCCATCCCAATAGTGCCTTAACTGGCATCAGCTGCAGACGCCCTGTGAACACCTATGTGGTACTACCCCTAAGATCTTAACTTTGCTTCCCTCTCATCCTTGACCAATGCGCTGACCCACTTGGACCCACTCAGGTATTCAATGGGGTTCACCAAAAGTTCACCACACAATTAGTCCAGCCGAAACCCAGCAGGACAGTGCTGTAACTACAGTCTAAATGCCACGGTCAGCAAAGTAGTAGCCTCGTAGAAAGCCCAGAATCTGTGACATTGTCATTTCTGGATATTGTTTGGTGCAACACAAAAAAAGATAGAGGCACACAATTCATATCATTACACAGGACAGCATAGCTATCTTATCTGCTGTCCATCAAAGTTGCCTCCACTTATTCAGGACCTCAGGGTAAAATTAAAATACACAGCGCAATATCACAGGCCAAATGCAAAGAGTGGAGTGCGGGAACTTATGGCGCGAACTGCACTGGCCTCGGCAGCGAGGAGAATGGCGGGGAGGTCAACGGGAGGTTTCAGCCCGCCAAGTGAGAGATGGAGGAACGGAAAGAAATCTTTATTATTCATTGAAAGGTTGGCGGGGAGCGGAGAGGGAACACAATTTATCCATTTGCATCTCTCCGACAGCTCCCGTCTTCAGCCATGAGTGTCATTAAGAATAGAGCTGGGTACAGACGTGGTGAGTTCTCAAATCTCTGTAGCCTGAGGACGGACTTCCAAACCTTCCGGATCCCTCAGTTTGGTCGGGACGTCATTCGTGTATTTGCAAATATACAGTATATATGTATATATGTTCGTCTTCAGTCACTGTGTATCTATAGAATTCGCAGTGTGTGTGTGTGTGTGTGTGCGCGCGCCACGCGCATGTGTGTGTGTGTCTGTGTGTGCGTGTGTGTGTTTGTTTTTTGGGCATGAGCGTGATTGAGTTTGAATGTGTTTTCCTAATTAGCTCTTCTGAGAAATAACAGCAAATTTTGGCAAAAGTGCAGGAAGTTACATTAGAACTGGTCAAAAGTGATTAGATATGATCTAAAACAAAGGACAAAAGTAAAGTTATTCACAGGGAGGGAATAATTATATTATTGACTTAGCATTACCCAAGAGGTATCGCAAACTAATCCAAGGGAGGATTTCTATTTTTATGTTTGTCCAAAACAAAAATGACTTAATGTTTTTGATGGGAAGGCTCTCGGATCTCAGAGGGAATAAAACACGATCAGTAAACATTCTCTTGACTAGTAATGTTGCATTTTGTATCCAATGTCCCACAATGCAATTAACAGGGAACAATTTATCTGGTTTGGGTTTGTTACACGTGAAATCGGATTAAGTCCCCTGCATATTTAGACCTCTTTGCAAATGAGGTAGTCCATGGTCCTGGGTGGGATCCATTTCAAAGTGTAGAGCAGAGATGCCTCATGACTGTAAACATAAATCCAGCATGTGAGGCTTCTACTGTGCCTGAGTGGAGCGACACAAAAGAAGAAAAAAGGGGTAGCAGAAACACCCAACATTGTGGACAGAAAAAGAGCAAATGGGGCCTGAGATAATGTTACAAACATAGGCTGTGTATAGAACTGGTGGCATCATCCGGCGGAGCTCCTGTAAACGAGCAAACCTAAATTAGAGAGGAGAGTCGGGACTGCGTCTGCGCCTCTGTGTGTGTGTGTGTGTGTGTGTGTGTGTGTGTGTGTGTACGTGCGTGAATGCGTGTGTGTGTGTGTGTGTGTGTGTGCGCACAACATTGAGGCTGGTTGCCTAGTCACAGACTGCAGAGGGCCACTGCGCCCCGGTCCCTGGGAGAGGAGGAGCTGCTGAATCAGCAGAGTCCCTCCATGCAGCCTGAAATAGGCCCAGAGGAGCAGCCCGCCTGGCTAGCCCACATAGCGCACAGACAACGGCTGCTGGAGGAAATGTACACTTAGTTACACCGCTGTGCTGCACGTGCAGTGGAAGCGCATTTTCCCTGAGAAACACATTGCCATAAATTAGATTGTTGACTTTTGAAGGAGCATCGGATTAGGGATGAGGACGCGAGGTGATTTTAAGAACTATAGGCTGGCATCCATCGTTGACCGTTTACCTTGTAATGTCTCCGCACAGTCTCCCCTGGCCCTGGCAGTGACCCAAGGAGCAGCAGGGACATCTGAGGACAGCGTGGCTCTCGCCGCGCTCCCCGCCGTGGCCTGGGTGTAAACTGTGCCCCCCGTGTTCGCCGCAGGCTCCGTGTATGTTTGCTAAATGGGGCGTTTTGTTCCCTCGGTTGTAAGTGGTGAGTCCTACACTGGGCGCTCACAAACAGAGACAGAGGGGACAGTCAGAGCCAGGCTGTGGCCTGAGGCTCTCTGGCCCGGGGCTACAGACCGCGTGGCCATCGCCTCCCATCAACCTCCAGAGAAGGGGGAGACGGGAGCAAACAGAAAGGACCTGGAGACTTTATATATAGAGGTGTGTTGACCGGTGCTGCCAGCATCTTTCTGTCTTTGTTCCGCCTCAGCCGAGGGTTGCATCAGACTGCCTGTAACCTGGCAACAGGTTAGGCTGACTTAGTTTTATTCAGGGTTTTTTTGTGTGTTTTTTTCGTTTGTTTTTCATGCTGCGATATTGCCTTGGAGACAAGCTGCATGTCAGACTCTATTTCCTTGTCATTGATTAGATTCAGCGGCTAAGGAAGATCATTTGAAGCAAACTGAATGTAATGGAAAGTTCATAGGTAGTGTTGAATGACAAGCTCTTCAATCAAGATATTTTGGCCCTGTCCGCAACTACGTGTTTTATTTTGCTCAGGCGGTATTCGGACACCAAAGCTCTTAGGGGCCTCTTCCTTCCTGCCGATTAATAATTCACTGTATGTTTTGGAGAAATGAGTAAACACTAAACAAGATCCCGTTCTATCCAGATTAAATGACCTCCCACATGACATCATCAGCAACGAAGGTCATTGGCTGGTGTATAATTATTGACGAGCTGATTAATTTGAAGTGTTGTGTCAAGAGAGGGAAGGGGAGCAGGTCTGAGATGAATGGAAATGCTGCTTCAATGATCCATCCCTGATCACTCCATCACTCCACATCATGCACTCAAGGATCAATGTCTGTCTGAAAAAATAAGTTTGCAGAGACACATTTTACCCAAGTAAATACTCTTTGTGTGTTCGTCTACGTGCTCTTTCATGCACTTTGTCATGAAAGATTACTTGCATAGGTTTTCACAAGAATCCAGAAAACCTTTGAGCAGAACCTTTGAAATGGTGTGAAATGAGGAAGGAGATTCAACCTGGCATGAGACATTAAATTAATTTCATAGTTCACTGACTGCAGCTTTGTTTTACTTGTTATTTTCTCAGATCGAAATAGCCACGTGTACTTTTCCACGCCAACCTTGGTCCACTGCCACCAGCGGTCGGTCACCTGGACACTGTAAAGGAAGCAGTGTCTTAATTCTCTGAGCTAACACCCAGCGACCTGCATAGTGTCCTCCATGGGTTTTAATGGCTACAACAGAAGCTCAATTTTGTTGTCAGATGCAGGAAGGAGGAGGAAGGGGAGGAAGACAGGCAGGGGGGGGGGGGGGACACCACGACTTGTATCGGTGGAGAGGACACTTGGTGGTATTAATAGCAGCAGGGCCAGGACAGTGAACAGTGCAGAGCCTGTATGGCGGCCTTTTATTTCTCTCTCACACACACACACACACACACACACACACACACACACACACTCCAACCTCGGTGCACAGCGTCCCACCTTCACCCACCGACTTATGAAATATACAGGAGGCAAACAGAGGTGGGGTTGATGCGCGGACCTGCCTCCACCACTACTAACCGCTACATGTCCAGGACCATTACTTATTTATAAGACATGCCTGGTAAGTGCCAGAGTGGCCTCGTGCTTTTTCCTCAGTGCCATAAGGGCACTTTTATAACAGCCTGTTTACATTGAAACTACCAAAAGAGTGAGAACATAAAAAAGGTGCTGCAATTAGCTAGTGTCCAACGCCTTGAAAAGCCGCGCGCAAGATTATTCCGATAAATATTTAGATGTGTCCCAGGACGCAACCGGTCGGCTTTGGCTGGTCATGATCGCCGCTAAATGGATATGATCAGGTAAACGCTTTTCCAAAGCTCCCTGATGCACTTTGAATTGCACTACACCGCGCTTGATTTGAACGGTGATCTTTGTACCTGCATTCGACATAAAGGGGGGTGCAATTTTCTCAAAGGGGGATTATTTTCAGATGGAGGCATGCGTAACCTTTGCATTGTCGCTCCTTGTCTGTGTTTATTTTGACCTTTATGTCTTTAATGTTTAATATTCAACTTTAATATTACTAATCGTAAATTGCTCTTTTTTTTACAACTAATTTGAGTCTTTGCATTTTCAAGTGAGCTGGAATATGAAAACGTCTTTGACGACCTTGTAAAAACTATGAAAGGTACCATGCCGCACTTTCCAATTACGTCCAATCTAGCTCCACATTCCAATTTTAAATAGAAAAGATGGTGACGCTCGTTAGACACACAAATGGTGTTTTTCTCATAATCTTAATATTGTGTCCATTGAAATCTAATCATTCCAGCTCAATCACTTCACAGAAAACATGTCGTTGCAATGTGGCTCTTCTATTGTTTCGCCAGCCAGACAACAACCACGAGGTTTGCGGGGGCTTCTGAGATTTGGCGCTGTGGAAAAACAACAGCCATTCCCACTCACCGACAAGGATAAGTGGGAGGATGTATTGTCAGCGAGTAAACAAACCCAGCGCGGCCGGCTTATCTCCGGTCCCCTCCCTTCTGTACAGTAACACAGGAGCACAATAGACAGGCGCACGACGCCTATGGCATTGTACATGTATCACCGGGCTTGGAGACACTAAGCATCATGTGCAGGGAGAGAAAAGTGACGCGGGGTGTCACACCACGCCGGACAGAACTGAAGGCTTTGTACAATGAAGGGGGATCGGGACGCGGAATTCCAGGGAACAGGCCCACCAACCACCAAACACTGTATACATTCAACTATGGGATTCTCAGTCAACTCAAATGTATGATGCTGTTGTGAAGGATGAACACTATGATGATGATATTAATAATGATGATGACAATGATGGAGATGAAGAAATTGTTGTTGATGATGATGATGATGATGATGATGATGATGATAATAATAATAATCATGATGATGGGGGATGAATGATTTCAATACCATTTGGACTTTGGAGAGAAATTGACGGTGGCGTGATCAAAATCCAGACTGTGTGGAAATGTAGGTCAGGTTTTCCTTCAGCTCGGTCTTCTGGGTATCCCATCTTCAGTCTACTCCTCTCCAGATGCCACCGAGCTCTGGCTTGGCTCTGCCACTGGAGAGACGGGCACACACACACACACACATATTCTGACAGAACCCGTGCCAGGCAGACCTCAGACATGTCACCATCCGCCTCTGCCACCATGGGCCTCTGCTACACCCCTAAACCACCGCCACTCCTCCTAGACCCAGCCCCGGGGCCAGACAAGGCCAGACTTCACCCTGGGTAACCCAGCCCGGCCCTGGCTGCACGGACGCTCCACACACCCTCCACCCTCCATCCGCTCCGTCCTCCGCTCCCGCGTCACTGGCACTCCTAGACGGACGGGCGGGGGCTGGTGTGACTGGAGGCCTTCTGCCACCGTCCTTCTCCTCGCCATCTGCTTGGCCCGGGCCTCGGGAAGGGAACGGCCGGCGCGCCACTGCCAGCCTTGTGCCGTGGGCGACCGCTTCCAAAAAAAACGCCGCGCCGTGCCGCTGAGCCTTAGCTCACTGTCACAGGGCCGTCCAACGTGATTGATCTGGTCCATTTAGGCACAGCGGCCAAGTCCGGGGGAGACCCGGTCCCTCCTGAAGCCCCGCCCGCCCTGGTGTGTCCCCCCCACCCCCACCCCTCCCAGCACAACACAAACACCACCACACCGCCGCCAGCTGGCCCGCAGGCCTAGCGCGCCGTCAGCCTGCTGCCGCACGCCGAAAAACCGAGCCATGCGGTCTGTCTCCGTCACTCCTCGCTCTAGCTGTTCTTTTGTGGAATAAGGCAGCGGAGCTATCGTTGCTGCTGTGCACGCGCCTGTGTTTTAAGAGGGTTCGCTAATGCGCTTGCTGTATAAGCGATACATTTATCTAGGGATGACTCCAGCGATGGAAACCTTCGGTCATCGTTTGAAAGGTCTGAGTTGAGGCTTTGTCTGCTCAACCAATCAGCAGCGGACAAAAAGGAGCAGTGGCTTTTTTTTATCAGCTCAATGAAAGTGGAGGAGCCACAAAGCAGCGATACGTGGCCATAATTCATTGCCGCTCCAGACGGTTTTGCTAATATTTGTGTAACCCACGGTCACAACGAATATCGTGAAACGGTGAAAACCTATCGTGCATATATACAGCTTCATATTTTTATAGGTCCCCACATTTTGGTTCCCATTTGACCACATGTTCCTGTGTATCGTCGGCGCTTGATGGGATGGCCGGCCCCTCTGGCTTGACTCACCGGCGGGCAGACGTTGCCTTGGTGTTGAGGCATGGCAAAGCGACGGGGCCCTAGACAGAGGGGTCAGGGCCACAGCCCTTCATCCAGTTGCTATGTGTGCTCTGTGTGTATTACATCACTTTGAAATCCGCCCGGGCCAGAGCGCTGCCTCCTCAATGCTCCCTTTTAACAAGCCCTGTGTTAGTCTTTGGGATTTACCCACCGCCAGGCTTTAAGGTTTCCCTTTCAAATCCCACCACATCAAATGAGCTCTTTTTTCTTCATCATGGCCGCTTTGCCGGCTGGAGAAAAACCATCGATTCCCGTGCCGCTCCATTTCACTGTATAAACAGGAGTAGATTGTAGATTTAGCGTTAAAAAGTCATGTAGGGTTTGCTTGATTTGTTGATATAGATGTGGCATTTAGTCGAAGGAGACGTTGCCTGGGGGTTTTAATTGAGAGCATCGGGGCGAGGTAACACAGATACATGGCTTTTAGTGAGAGACCAGGGTCAAGGGCAGAAATGGACTCTGAGTGCGTAAGAGTGAAGGCTGAGAAACTGCGGGAGAATGTTAAAAGCTCCGAAAGTTGCGTGTCCTCACACTTAAATATTTCAAAAGCAAAGAGCCAAAGCTCTTTCTCTCAGACTCCACATTTCTACCTTCCTCTCCCCCCTTCTTCTTATTTTGCTCTCGAGGTCAGTCTCTTTTGCTCGGTCTGTTATATAATACCTCACTGAAAGAGCTGCCACGGCTCCGTTCACCTGAAATGTGCATTTCTTCATTTCAACATACGATTGACATTATTTCAGTTTTGTGATCAACTTCACCTCGTGACATTTCCTTTTCTTTCTTTCTTTTTTTAACTTAATGTCCCCTAATGAAGAAAAGGATACCCTTGGTGTTGGGCATGAAGCAATGTAAATGCATTGAACAAACGTTAAGGCCTGATGATGTCATAATGGGTGCTAGAAGATAATGATGAGAAAACGACCTGATACTTCTCCTCGTCTTTGAAAAATAAAGGTTCGGAATAATCAGAGAAACATTTCCATTCTTTGTTTTGTTTCTGGCGGTAAGGACCTTCTTTGGGACTGCTAGCTCTAGCCGGGCCTCACTGGTCCTGACGTCGTCATGTGTTTCAGGCTACAGGCCGTGGGCCACCCTGAGGGCTCTCCCAGCCTCACCAGGGGGAATAGTGAGCCAAGGAGCGCTGGCCGCAAGGCATCTGGGAGTGCTGCAACAACAGGCGGCTTGCCTCACATCAAAGGAGGCCATGTGGTCTTCAACACAAACACACCAGGACAGGTGAGGAGCCCCGGGAACACGGTGGTACATTTTTTATTTTAAGAGAACGCTCTCCTGGACTTTTCAAGATCCACCGTACTTAATTAAAGACTCTTAATTGTCTGTGAGTAC
Source organism: Galaxias brevipinnis (assembly GCA_036023535.2). Taxonomy (NCBI): domain Eukaryota; kingdom Metazoa; phylum Chordata; class Actinopteri; order Galaxiiformes; family Galaxiidae; genus Galaxias; species Galaxias brevipinnis. The sequence goes on from JAVQIZ010091805.1 coordinate 8,969, forward strand.
TGAGAAGGAACAGGTTTATGACACATTTCCATAAGCAGCGGAGGTAATATGCTGTAGTCTTTAAACCCTTTATTTTTGCTCAGCGCCGGTCACATTTTCCGCAGCAGTTTGAAGCGCGGTCTCCGATGGTGACATCTCGTCACCATGCGGTATGAAATGGTCCTGAAGTTGAATGGGAATGTAACAAAGGCGTGCGAGAATTAGCACATGCGAGGCACATTTCCAGCAAGTGTTTATGTACCTCTTAAAGCCTTTCTCTGGTTACATGATTACATGAATGTCTCCGAGTTATTTGTTTTCATCCCAACATTTGGCTGAGGGGTTTATCCGTCTTGACAAGCACATAATGTGGCTTTCGGTGCTCTGAGGCAGAAGACGTGAGAGGGAGAGATCAGTGAAGAGAGTGTGAAAGTTAAAACAGAGGCAGTGGTATTTATTTACTTCTCTCCCCGTCTTTCTTTTTCCGAGGCATACTTAACTCCTCAAAGATGCGTTGAAAGATCACAATAAATCCCTGGAAATGACATTAGTCTTAACTCTCCTCGTTGAGTAGGTGGAATCTATCTCCACCATATTAGGGAAGACACTCCAGGGGGTTGGGAAGGATGTGATAAACACATAAAGTTCCCAATGTAATTTGATTATGTCTCGAGAAGTATAAATACGGAGTCCTTCTCGCGCTCAACGCTAAGCCAATTAAGGGGCTCTAAATGCATTTGCGTCCGTGCGACACTTTGACTTTACGAGCAATCAAAAGGTAACCGGTTCAACGCTTGTGAGAGCCACGGCGAGATGATGTCAAATGTCTTTAAGATGAGATGGCGCTGAGCTGCTGTTTGAACTGAGGAGGGGGCAGACCGCCGAGGTGGCTTTGGAGCACCAGAACACAGAGTTTCAGATGCTCAGATTGTTTCTTTGTTAAGATGGGGTTTTTTTTTCGTTTCGTATATGGGATTTTGTTTTACCGTGTGTATGTGTGCGTGGCGTCTTTGGCACCAAACTTTTTAGTCACATATAACCTTGGTAAAAGAAGTACATGGAGCACCATAATATTCTAAATGACTAAGACTATTAACCAACCAAAAAAGGCATACAAAATGGAATAGTGGTGAGTCCAAAAAGAACATTTATTGTTCAGATCTGAAAAAATTAAATATAACCTAAATTTGAAAATAAGCCCACACCATGATGATTCATTGTGATAACAAACATTAGGTAAATCATACATCTCCGACAGGATTTCTGTAACAGTTAAAGGTCGCCAGACACAAAGAAGGGTTCCAAGGACCATTTCACATTTCTCCGCCACATTAAACGGTGAGGGTAAAGAAAATGCATGCTATTGCCTGCCTTGTTGTCCAATAATATGCTGCCTCAACCATTTGACTCCCACTTTAAGCAAAGTTCAAGATGGAATAAGTAACACAAAGCATTACACGCATTAAGCACCCCTCTCTCTCCACTTGCAGTGTGTTTGAAAATTACAGACAGAGAGCAGCAGTGTGCGTATGTCTACTTTACAAAATGGAGAGACGGGGACCGGGAGGATGGATTGGAGTGCACCGCTCAGCCCCTCAAATTGCTGCCAAGATATACCACTGACTTCTCAAGCAACTCTTTACTTTTACCAACAGGGGAGGAAAAAGAGGGATTTTTTGGGGAGGGGGAGGGGGGGGGGTTTCTTTGTATTTTATTTCCCCACCTTGCTGTTTGCGGACAAGATTCATAGGCTTAAGTTGTTGTTTTTTCGTAAATTGTACAATAAGTTTGTTAATTTTGTATTAATATTGTATGCAATAGTTACGCATAATTATGTCATGGTGATGCATTTATTATGCACTGCTGAAAATGTCAGGTCAGCCTTTATTGTGCACAGCATTTGCCATCACACTACTGCTATTATTTGCTGTGTGTTTTGTGTGCTGTCAAGTCGCCACACATATTAAAAGAAAACGTTCCATTATTAGCCATGTTTGTCCATATGGCTCTGTTTGTAGAATTACAGGGAAACATGTTTCAGTGTATGTGTGTGCACGCGTGTGTGTGCTTGCGTGCGTGTGTGTGTGTGCACGTCCTTACGCGCACCTGTGTGCAAATGTGTCGGTGTGTGTTTTAAAATGCACTCCTCTGGTCTGTGAAGTGGTGGATAATTAGCTGTGTTATCAGCCAGGGACACAGGCGGTCCCCTCTCCTGTGACAGGTCATGGAGCCCAGGACCAGCATGGGGTAGGAGGGGGTGATAAGACCACTGGGGGAGACAAAGAGACGGCTGGGGCGCCAAAGAAAGACAGGGCGAGATGGCAGATGAAAGGGGGGGGGCTACATATCAGCGAGCCTAAGACAGAGATAGAGACAGAGCAGGAGAGAGAGACAGAGAGAGAGAGAGAGAGAGAGAAAGAGAGAGAGGGTGATAGAGAAAAAGAATGAGAGCGAGAACGAGAGAAATTCAACGAGAGAGAGAGAGAGAGGGAGAGGGGAAGAGAGGAGGGAGAAAACAGAGAAGACAATTATATCCTGTAAGAACAGAGCAGCTGCTCAGGCCTGTGAGCTCCTCCACGAGACCCTGCCGCTCATTAGCATAAATTCAAATGACAAATGTGGCCATCTCCAGCGTAGACTAATTAATTCACAAAGGGCGGAAAATCAAAAAAGTGAGACACCAAATCTTTCACCGCCAAATGCCTGAAGTGCTATAGTAAAAGAGTTCATAATATGACGGATCTTTCCACTGTGCAGTGCTGACTTCACACTGCTGAATTGGATTATTGGAAATGTGGTTCTGTAATCCATGTATGCACAGGTACCTTTTTATCTTTCTTTTTATTTTCTTATCTCTATGCAAGAATAAAGACATTTTCTGAGGCGGTTGTTTGTCCAAATGTAACCTTGGCTGATGGCTTGTCTGTTTTGTGTGAATAGATTTCTTGCCTATTGCTCTGCAACTGTTTTGTAAATGTTGGTGCGGGATGCTCCAAATCACACACACACACAGACACACACACACACACACACAAACACACACTCAGAGGGAGAGAGAGTTCCTCATGATTTGATAGAACAATGGGCAAAGTTAGACTGCTCCACTTTGCTGTGGACTCTGACGAGCTTCACCATACAAAAGGCAGGGAACACTTAGAAAGGATAAGTGCACCCCCCTGTGTTCACAGACAACACAAAGAATCAAGCTGGAGGACTTCATAATACAGTGGAACGCTCTGTTCCTGTCACAGGGTCACAAGTCTCTGCAAAAATGAATACGCCGTTTTGTAATATGAACCCAAAGTTCCCAGTTTTAGACCAAATTGAATTAATTAAACAGGATAGTAGATACATTATTGAATTGTACACAATTTAACATGCTGGCTGTCGCCCGCCTTCACAGGAGCAGGCTCTGTTTCAGCAGAATGTCTCAGCTACAGGCTTTTGTTACCCACGCCAGTGACTGTTCGATTGCGAGTGAGGACATTTCCAAATGGTGTGTGTGGTTATTAACCAGCCACGATCCCAGGGTACTTGTTCAGTCAGGATTGGACCAGCCTTTCGGCGAGCGCTACTGATGTGTGGGACCTAAACGATCCGTTTAAACACAATTAGAGATAAACTGTCTGCTTTATGCCCCAGCTTGTGTTACCCATCGGCCTCTTTGTTTTCCACTTTAGCACAGGCATAACCGGCCTTAACAGCTGGCCCTCATCAACTCCAGGTGTTCCGGAGAAAAGAGCACACACACACACACTCACACACACGCCAGCACGCCACTTTCACTGCTCGAATCTCTCTTTCACTCACTCTTCATCTCTCATTTTCAAACAGACACGCGTGTATCCCATATTCTTGGGGGGGGGGAGGGAGGGACAAAAGCGCACACAGAGGCTCCAATTTCTCCTCTTCCTCCTCCTCTATCTCGTAGCAGGTCCAGCCAGGTGTAATTAGCCCTAGCGTACCACTCCCTTGGTAAAGAGCCCTCGTTGCTTGCTCAAGCGCTCCCCTCCATCCAGCAGTCACTCTGTGGAGAGCGGGGCCCGAGCAGCCCGTGTTGAACACCGCAGGGTGTATTTATACCCCTGGCTCTCGTGCCAGTTCTCACTTCCCAGTTCCATAGAACATCCTACTCCCGGTGCCCACCGGTGAGAGAGCGGCACGTTCCAGGTGGCACGGAGAGCCCTGGCAAGTGCCCAGCCCCCCCCCCCCCCCAAAACACTGCACCTGCAAAACGCATTAGGTTGACCCACGCGTTGAACCCTCGGCGGTGTTCCTTTCAGACAGGGGCAGACAGCTAAAGCCATTTGAAGGCAAAGCGAGAGCCAACTGTTGGTTCAAAAGTGGAGCATTCAGACAAAACCACTACTATTATGGCCCTACTATTCCTATCTTCACATGAAGCCATCATAATTTCCATACGCCCTGTAAGATGATTGCTCCCCATTTTAAAAACTACAGAAAAGGCCTTTGTTGGTCAGATCTCCAATTCGTGCAATATTCCAGCTTCTAATGGGCAATTATACTAGGGCTGGGGTCTTTTTTTTTTTTAATACCAGCGCTACCATGGCAATGCAGTGCATTCATTCCTGCTAGCATGCGGTCCTACAAACACGCGTTGCATTTTCCTCTTTGCTAACCTACAGGACCATTCACAGTTACTGGCACCAAATGCGTCTTACATGCAGGAAATACACAGCACGGGCAAGGGAACAATTCTCTGCCTTCTTCTTACTTTGGAATAATCCTGTCTACAAAAATGCTGCTCTATGCAAAGCAGCTAAATGCTAATGATAAAATGGCCGCTCCATTGGCACAAGGGAAAGAGCTGGTTCGTCTAGTGAAAGTTGGTGTAATGGGTTAGGGAGCCAGGTGCAGGGTAGGACAGCATAAAACAGCAATGAAACCCTGGCAGTGAGAAAAGGACACTGTATCACCAGCACTGTGATTGGGCATACTTTCACCTGACACTAGACAACAACATCTCAGAGAAGACAGGGGAGCCCCAGTCTGAGGGCCGTGAAAGAGAGATAGGGGGGAGGTGCAGCGAAAGGATGCCAGCAGGAACGGAGTGTGCGGGTGTGTGTACGTGTGTGTGTGTGGGGGGGGGGTCCCGGGAGGAAATGGTTTCATGGTCGATGTGACGGCTCGCGTTAGCGTCGCTGAAATGGGCATCGTCTGCTAACGCCGTGGTGACACGGTGTGGCTCTGCCCCCCATATCCCCCCCCCCCTCCCCCCGGGCTCTCCGTCCTGCTTCCGGCCTCTCCTGCCCGTGCACCCAGACGGCCGGCCCTGCCCTCACCGCAGCCCCGCTGAGCGCCGCGGCGCCCATGATCCACGGCCCGGCGGGCGGCGCGCTGTCAGCGGGGCGAGGCGACGCGAGACTGACGTGTGACAGCCTGACAGGATGAGAGGTGTCACTTCCCCTCTCTCCTCCTCCGAACACAAAGACACGCAGAGAGAAAGAGAGGAGCCCTCGTCAGCCGTCTGCCTTTGTTGTTCCACGGCGTCCCAGTGTCAACGACGAATGTGATCGTGAATATCTTTACAATTTCGATGATGATGATGATGATGATGATGATGATGATGATGATGATGATGATTATCTGTCTGTTTTGAAGTTACGATTTCCTCACGGGACGGGTTGCATTGCGGCGGTGGAATGAGCTGTGCTCAGATCTGTGTCTTTGGAAGGGTGCGGTACCCATGCTCAGGTCTACACAGTGCTGCTCCAGCCAGCTAGGGCCCAGTCAGTCAGTCCAGGCTGCCCCTGCTGTGCCGGCAGACCACACATACACACATCAGCCCTTTATTGTTCCTTCCACTGGGGTAATGGAAACTGTGGCGTGGAGGGAGGGAGGGGTGTAGGAAGTGGCCAGGGGCTGTGGGGCCTAGGCCCCTGAGTGGTTCTCATCTCCACACACACACACACACACACACACACACACACACACACACACACACACACTCACACACACACACTCAGACACACATTTTTGGGCACATTTGTTCTAGGGCATGAAGGCACACAATGTACTAACTCTCTCACCGTATGACACACACACTGAGCACTCACTGGCAAGGCAGCCCACACCGTACGGATTGCAGTGAAAACACACGGGCCCCGCTCGCGTCCCTCCGTATGGAAGGAAATCCTGGGCATGTCGAGCGCATTAGAAAAATACTTGAGGTTTCTGAGCAATAGAGATCACCTCGACCCCGGGTAATGCGATGCCGGTTATTAAAATATGAAGGGGCCCATATGGAAACCATTGCCGACCTCATGCACGGACCAATCAAGGGAACCGCTTGGGCTGCTAATGAGGGTGACCGTGACGTTGGTAATGTTGTTATGCTACCGCGTGGCTCGCTAATAGCTCCCGCGGCGGGGTTGTTTGTCCACAGGCGCGCAGGGGGGTCCGCCTGTTCTCTTTGCAGTCAAACTAGGCCTGGACAGACCTGCAGCAGCCCGCAGAGACACGGCCGGGAGGGTTTCATCGGTGGCTTAGCCAGCATAATGTATTTTCTCCCCTACGGACAGGATGTGCTCTGTGCTCACCCAGAAATCAACCCTTTGGCTCTGTTGAGGTCAGCCGCGGTTTCATCGTATGTCCTTTCTTTCTCTACAGTGCCCCCGTGTGCTCCCCGTGGATCCTCTGCTGGTGACTGGACCGCCTCCCAGTCAGACACTCAGAGGCACCACACTGGAGCCGGGACGGGCTCTGGAGGTGGATGTCCACAGCCCCGCTCTGTGCACTGTGGAGCAGCAACCCAGACCACTCGTGTTTCCACATCCGCACAACTGGTATGAGGTCAGAGGGAGGGGATGTAGAGGAGGGGGGGAGGGAGGTAGGTGTGTGTGGGGGGGGCTGTTACCTGTCAGGGTGGAGCCAGCCAGCCGCCACGGGCCTTTGCTCAGATCCCCTCCCTGCCTGGTGCCTGGCGGTGTGGAGGTCTGGCCCACTCCCTTTGTTGCTGCTCTCTGTGTAATCCCCGTATTAATTATTAGCTGTGCGCTCTGGATCATCCCCTGCCCCCCCCCCACAGGGTGCAGGCACCCTGCCAAACCCTGCGGAGGGCTGCCCACCGTTGGGAGAGCGAGCTGCAGCACATCTGCATGCATGGCGGACAGCGCAGCCACCGGAGCCGGGTGGTCAAACGCAGCCCTTTAGCCCCGTAAACACAATGGGGCACACAGAACAAGACAGTGTGGCTGTACACATGGCTGTTAAACATGCCATGAGGACAGCGTTTTGCCAGGGGCCGGCCTCTGAAAGCGTGAGAGGAAACACATCACACATTATGCTGGCCGTTGTCCCCGCGGCCCCGCAGGACGTTAGGCCCCGGCCTCTATGATCCTGAGGCTGACGCATGTCATGACTGGCATCTCCCAGCGCTCGCACACATGCACACACACACACACTCATACACACACACACACGTCCAAAGAGACCACTGTCTGACCCATCAGACACACGTAGTCTCTAAAGGCGCAGCCACAAGCATCACCCAATCAGAGCCACTTACAGAAGGAGTCCGTCTGAGGGGCTGCAGCATCTGGCAGTGATCTGATCACCCAAAGGCCATGGAGGTGAGCGACCCGGGAGGTCACAGGGCATCACCCCTGCCGCCCTCCAGCCTTGTGACATCTCGTCTCGGCGAGCCACCTCAGGACCCCGTCCTTGGCTGGCGTGCCGAACGTTGACCCTCCGACCCCCATCTAGACGTGCTGCTTCCCTAATCAAAGCAGGCGGGCAGGCGGGCCAGTAAGTCCCACTCAGACCTGTCCCCTAAACTCCTTATCCCCTGTGTCGCTCCTTCTATAATATCCATAAGGACAATAGCAGATAGTTTCTTTCTCTTTTTTTGTGAAACTGATTTGCCGTCCCTTTTGCAGAGTGGAAAGACTGGTAGAACTACAAATCCAATAAACCTTAACCATAGAGCGTGAATTCAGACAGAACCACAAAAGAGTTAATGAAGAGCACTTATGGCTTTCAAAAATAAAGATCCAAAATTCCTACTTTGCCAGGGAAAGGTTTCCAGGAAGACAATCGGAGGATGATGTAAGCCATTTGGACATGCTTGGTGACTGGGTGCAAAGCATCACTGTGGGCTGTTCCTCTTGAAGAACAGAGAGAGGAGACCCAAAATGCACTGTGTACGAAATCAGTGTGCTGCATTAATTATCAACCAGAAACGTCCCCCCTGTGGTTCTCCCAACACTTTGAAGATTCCCCGACAATGGAGTGGAGACACCAGCGTCTCACTCGCGCTGCACACCCAGCGATGGGATCACAACGCCACACGCTGGCTGGTGACACGCAAAAAGAATTGGATAATGAAAGCAGAAACCCGACTCATTGGAATCACATCAGGAGAAGATTTGGGAGAAAGAAGCCAGCTAGCCTTCACCCGGAGATTTGGAATTGGGACGAGGGATTCGTTCCTCCTGTGTTTCCCCTTCCCCTTATGCAGCGAGACCGAGCGACGTCTTAATCCTCTGCTCATTGTTGGACTGTGTGTGGGATTGGCCTGAGGAGATGGCTTTTTGATGGCAGCGAGTGAAGGGGAAAGGGAGCTTTGCCAGTGAGGGATATAGAAGTTAATGGGCCGAGCTCTGTTGACAGTAAAATCCTGCCTGGATCCCCAAGCAGGCCCTTATCTAGCTCAGCCGGTTTGTAGATTATGTCTTTAAATCTTCCCCTTTATCTTAAAGCGCTCCAGCAAAATAATTTCAATATTTGCTGTATATATATATAATTTTTTTCTCAACTTGAAAGATAGACTAAAAGTGAATTCAGAGTTATAATTAAATATATTACATCAAGGACCTTGCTGTCGATGTAGTGCTGCTTGGTGTGACTTTGGAGAATTGATCTTAACCAAACCAAAAGGGGGATTCCTCATTAGATATTTTCACAAGTCCGTCAAAGGAACATTGTCATACAGCAGAAACAACTGTACACAACCTCCCTTTAAATAAAGGCCCATATTGTGCTATGTCAGGAATGAAATAACAAAGGCTGGGACTTGTGAGCAGCCAGGCTACAAACAGCAGTCCTCACTTGAAGAGAACTGAGAAGAAAGAGACAGGCTTATCTATTTTAAGGAGGGTGTTGTCAGCCTCGGCTGTGCTAGCACTGTTTATGCAAAAGAGCATGCGAGCGCTGAGACAGTCAGACAGCCCCAGGCAACGCTGGCTGACTGGCTGGCTGACTGGCTGGCTGACTGGACAAGCAGCCCCCCCAAGGCACACAGATAGACCCTGGCGGCACAGGAAGGGTCACCCTGTGTTTATCTGCTTGTGGGGGTCTGTTTGTGTGTGGATTTGTGTCGCTGTGATTGTGTGTTTCTGTGGGTGTCTGTGTACATTTTTGTGGGGGGGGGTAGATGTGTTAGAAAATAGAGAGAGAGACGGAGAGAGTGAATTGTAGAGAACTGTTTGCTTTTTGTAAAGTAAGCAAACTGGATCTGCTACTTACTGTTGCACTCTGCTTAGCACCATGGTTAGTCACAGCAGAAGTGACGACACACAAAAAGGAGAAAAACAGTGAGAGGAGATCATGTTTGTGGTGTCTTTGAGTGAGGTGATAAAGGTGGCGATCTGCTGCCTGACCAAAAAGGAGAAAAACAGTGAGAGGAGAATAAGATCATGTTTGTGGTGTCTTTGAGTGAGGTGATAAAGGTGGCGATCTGCTGCCTGACCAAAAAGGAGCCAGAGTCCCAGTGAGCCATCAGAAGATAAGGGCTGTGTTGTGATAGGTCAAACCACACAACTCAGAATCCCCGCCATAAATGGCCTTCACCCAGCACCGCGAGCCCCTCCTCCACCCCCCAGCTTTGACTACCATCACCTGATAGAACAAGTCAATTAGCAGATTGGAGGGTGGGGGACATGGGTGGAGTGTGTGGTCTAGGCTGAGACGCTGAGGCTGGACATGAGAGCTCTTATCTGGGAGAGATGCATGCCACAGCCATCCAGTGGCCTGGAGGTTTCTTGGTGTGAAGGGTCAGAGGAAGAGACAAACAGCCTGGTAGATAGGGAGGGGGAGAGGGGAGAGGGGCAATGACAGCGGCTGGCACGTTGGTCCGGGTGTCCCTATCACTCGGCCTAATCTAGAGAGACATGGCAGCTCAACTGTGTCAGGGGATGTCCATGGGAACAGCCACACTGGTGATATGGATATGCCCTCACAGACGCATTCACATGGAAGCGTGGCTCCTCAAACACACACACACACACACACATCATATAAAAAGGTTTGCTTTGTGCTTTGGTCAGAACGTGTTTTTATTCTGGCATTATACAATAAACATTTGATTATTACGGTATAATATTTAAAACAACAGTAAAGACAAATAAAGACAACTGATATTTTAAATAATGAAAGTAAGAGCAACTCTTTTTTTTTCTTTTGTCCCCATCAACCCTGTCCAGCCCAGATTCTTTCTGTCATGTAACTTAATCAGTATTTGGTAACCCTATTTTTGTTATTAAAATCATTGATTGTCCCACCAGGCTCGTCTTGCTGGTCAACTGTCAGGGGGCATCAGCAGAAGCTGATTGAGAGCCATGTCAAACAGCACGGCTACTTTCCCAACCAGAGACAGCCCCTGTCAAACTCTGTTAGTGAGCTGACGCTGCTATATAGTGTAACCTGAATACAATACATATGTAACAATAGGAGTTTAGTCTACAGATATTAATGTCATGTTAAATCAATCATTCATTATTTACCATTATTAGACTCAGAGGAAATCTTATTTGAGGTGTCGCGGTTTCAGACATTTTTAGCTTTGAGCCACTTCTTTCTCTGCCAAAAATATTCAGGCTTTTGTCTTGTGGTGTCCACTCAATCCAGTGTCTTCCCTGCCTCTAAAGTAGATCCTACTGAAAAGCAATGTCTCCCTTCAGAGGTGAAGGCATGGTACTACAGTTTACATTCATTCTCTGATTTAAAGCAGATTTCAAAATACAACTCCAAAACCGATTATATTCAGAGCAAATTTATTTTGCTTGTTAAAGATTAGGCACATTGATTTGATGCAAATCTCAGTGGAAAATTTAACAGTACATAATTAAATCTATACTTACAAAAATATGTTCTTAAAATCACACATGGTTTGCAAATTCATACTTATAAATCTTATCTAGTAAAAATATCACATTATATGTATATTAAATTAATAAAATCATAATATTATAAGATGTAACATAAATCCAATGTTCTATTGTTCATTTTGAGACAAAAAATGTTATACAAAATATAAACCCTAGAGTTTTTCTTGTTCTTGGCATCTTTTGTTTGGAAACGCTGGCCTGGTAGAATGCTGTTCAAAATATGATTTAACAAAATGGCCGCTTCGTATCTGTGGTTAATTTCCACTCCTGTGCTGTGGTATATATAGTGAATCAAATGGCTCTGAGTCAAACCTAGGCTCGTAGTTCGGCATGATTTTCAGCAGACGAGCCAGGAATCGGAAGGTCTCTGGTACATAATTAGAGGTGGGAAAGCTCCTGGGCCAGACTGGTCCTGAATCAGCCAAATATTTGATTCGCATATCAGCCTCAGGTGAGGGAGTGGCACGGGCGTCTATGTCCCTCGGGGGGGACTGGTCCAGGTACAAGGCAGACCCTGTGAGATCAACCAGGGGGGGTGAAGGAGACGCATTGGACATGTTCAGGTGACTGCCGCCATGACCCCCCAGGCTGTCGACACTGTCGCGATCGCAGCCCGTCGTGTGTCGGCTCCCCAGATGGCGGGCGAGCCCAGGCCTCTGTGCTGAGCTAGGCTTACTCTGGTACAGACACTGGGCTTCGTTGAGGAACCTGGGGCCTGGGTTTCTGGCCGACTGGATGAGGCAGAGCGGTTGAGCGTCCGAGCCTCGATCATAGGAAAGACTGAGATCCAGGGGCGTGTCCGCATCCGGTGGGTCCAGGGGCTGGAGGGGCCGTTCCTGGGCCCTGTCGGGGCTCTGACCGTGTGAAAGGTGGTATTCATAGGGTTGGTGTTCTCGGTACGGGTGGGCCTCACCGTGTGGCTCCAGGTTGCTCAAATACGAGCTCTGCCACGGGGGCCGCTGTGTGCATGGCGACCGGGGGCGATGTGAGTAGGGCAGAGGGTTCGCCTGGTAGAGCTCCCCTGTCGTGGTGCGAAGGGATTCGCCCGGGCCCAAAAGTCCAATCTGCTGCTCGCGGGTGTAGGTCGGACGCCAGCGCTCGGCCCAGGTAGTTTGTGGCGGGAGACGGTGGCGGAGGTGGCCTTGGTCTGCATGTTCTGTGTTATCTGGGTAGACGTGCACATGCGGCTGGCTACTGTGTGGGCAGAGCACGTGCTCTCTACTCTGCGGTGGTGACCCATGTGAGTAGGGCAGCGTGTACTTCTGGGAATGCATGCTGGAGCCAAGGGGCATGGTGCTGTGGTCGAACTGCCGACCGTTGTGCCGCGTGTGGAGCAAAGAGTCCGGGTGTTGGAATGAAGGTCTGCTTCTGTACGATGGTGTCAGCGTGCCTGGAGGGGAAGGCTGGCTTTGGAACGCATTCAAAACAGGAGGCGCGTCGGGATGTGAACCGCCTCTCTCTGTGTCGGCCGGAGGCTCTCTGTGAACGTGGGAGAGGGTGGGCTGGGCTTTGCCCTGGAGGGGTGGGGAGGGAACCGTGGCGCCAGCTCCTCGCGGGCTCAGCGCCTCCCGATGGGGACGTGTGTCCGAATCGGCCTGCCGGTACGAGGGCCCGTGAGAGAAAGGCAGAGATGGTCCGTTGGCTTGCGGACTTGCGTGAGAGGGAGTTAAGGGTTCTGGGCCCATGTCCATCAAAAGACGCGTCATCTTTGCCGGTGGGCTGTAATCCTCCTCTTCGACTTTCCTTTTGACACTGAACGACGGCAGGTCTAACTTGGGCGGGTGTTTTTTGGTAACTCGCTTCCTGTTTGTCGGCTCCAGCGTAAGCTTACACTTGTTTTTGACCGAGCGAACACTTGTCTTCTCAGATGGATTGTAGACGCAGTTGATCCCATAACCTTCGGACTCGGGAGACAATGCCGGGGTGCTCCCGCCGGCAGCCACGGCAGGACCATGGCCTGGGTCGGGTGGCAGCAGGGGGGAAGACCCGCTCAGGACCTCCTCACCGGGGCCCTTTGAGGAGAGGAAGGGAGGAGCAGACAGACATGATTACACCCCATGAACCCCTTGCTACAGAGTAAAGACAACAGGGGGGAAACAAGTGTGTTTGGCTGGTGTCATTGGCAGGGGGACTACCTGTGAGGGGGCTGGCTGACTGGCCGGTTCATCCCCACAGGGGTCCTTTGCTCCTGTCTCTTTGGGACGGTCGCTGTCATCAGAGGTCACCTGGGATGAACCACTCGCTATGAAATCCTCCAGTTGGCTCTCATATGGTATGATCATCCTGGGGGACAAGCAGTTCGTTTACACCATCGTTCATTAATAATGCAGAAAATACACAGTGTGAGATGCAAAATGCAATGGTTCTGCTGATTGTGCCAGTGGAGGTCTTGTTCAGCTAATTGCTCCGCTGAGGCCTACTTGTTGTAGAGAGCTTGGACGTAGGTTGTTCCACAGCGATTTAATGGCTCTCCAAAGAGGCGCTCGCAGATTTTCTCCCACTGTTTTTCGGTTGTCACCTTTAGATTACAAACCGAAAATGAATGAGATAGCTGAAGCCAAAATATAAGATGAACAAATTGAACAAATTGCTGGAATTAGAATAACATTTGAATATGTTTGTGTGTAGGTTTTCATACAAAAACTGTAAAAAATTAAGCATTGCTAATTATCCATGGGGAAACAGTAGAAAAGATTTAAGATTTCCACCACTTACCCGTTTGTGGCCACCATGAAGCCGAACTTCTTTGAATAGACGAAGAAAATCAACTGAAATGATTGTAATTGTGTTTAGTTATTAGTCAATAAATACAATTTGAATGTGTGTGTGTGTGTGTGTGTGTGTGTGTGTGTGTGTGTGTATAACCTACGTTGTTTGCCATTGATCTTGGGAATCTTGGTCAAAGTGGTGTCTATGTAGAGCTGGAACAGAGTTCTCATGAACTGCATGTTTGTCAGAGTCTCGTTGTCAGCCATCAGGAATTAGGATCGACTGCCTATGAAACATCACTAAGTGTCAATACCAAATCCTTTATTAGGTTCCTATTTCTAATAACAATATGTCCATTGATGAATTAGTAATAGCATAAGTAGTTCTCATCATTATCAGTTTAATTTCTATTGCATCAACTTCATTATCATCATTATCACCATTGACATGATTCTCGTCATTATCATCATCATCCTCATCCATCCCCATCAACGTCATGACAGTAACATCAATCTTCAACATAGTCATATTGTTATCATCTTCATCATTACTTGATTATTATGATTGCATCATCGTAACTTCAAGTCTACAATGTAATACTTAAATAAAGGATTAATGTACTGCACTACATTATACTTTATTTATACAACGAAGTTTAATATACCCCCCGCCCAAAAATCTTTAATAAATTGCATTAACAACCTTCGTAAATCAACATGTGTTCCGGCAAAACTTACAGCTATGAAGTGCCATTACATTACAATTCACAGAACTGTCAAACTGAGAAAAGCTACCTGTTAGGTACAACTAACTTCCTTATTCTTCAGTGAGGCTAGGAGCCCACACGTGAATCTAGCCACATTGTAACCATTCAAAATCAATAACCGAAACAGACACCACATTTCTTACTCGTCTTTCAAAGGTAAACCAGACAGGGAAACCCAACCCACTGCCAACAAACATTCCCAATCTGCCCAAGCGTACAATTCAAACACGCTACTACTTTCCCACATAGAATCAAGTCAAACATATCAAGTATCACAAGCCTTAAAATTCAGGCAGTTCACAAAAGCCACGCTGACAAGTCCAACCCAATACACCTATAATTTCTATGCCAAGTCTAATAACGTCACCTTTTTATTGGCTTAGATGGACCAGAACATGTGTCCTCAATACACAGACATATGTTTATTATGTGTATAACACATTTACAGCAACCTCTCACTAGTACTGTGGTTAACTAGGTGTACCTCATGAAATTGCACCCCATGTAGCATCGATAAGGCATAACACATCAACACTGGACGAATCAAACGCTGAATCTGATCTCGGACAGGCTATACATCAAAAGGGACGCATTTTAAGAAAACGGATTCCACATTTATTAAGTATGGACAGTTTGAAGATACTTTTAAATGATGAGTGTTTGCACTTGAACTGCTTTGAATGCAGACATTTTAGACCAAATTAATTCATGTTTTCTCCAACCTTAGCCGTGTTTACAGTTCCTATGATCTTTACAGAGCTCTGAAGATCATAGTATTTTACATCTCTGGAAAAAAGTTGTGAATACAAAAAAACAATTCTTCATTGTCAGATGCAACAATCTAGTATATTTCTAATTGTCTCTGGTTGCTTTTCTTACCTTGCTTAGCAGTCCAAGTTAGCAATGGCTCCAACACCCTACACAGCATTACCTGTACTGTGTTGTTCTGAAATGCTTCAGCTTAAAGTATGAGTTTTTGATGCTGCTGATTGGAAGCCTTGGAGTGTATTGTGCTTTGACAGAATGCCTCTAAAGGGTAAGCCCCTCCCTGTTCTAAGAAAAATGCTTTTAAGTAATATATTCAAAGAATGTAAAAAAAAAAAGAAAAAAAAAAGGTGTCAGCCTTGAATTTGTTTTCTCCTAAAAGTGTTTCGCAAGAGTCGTAAGGCTGAAGTTGTGTGAAACGAAAACAAAGAGAATGGCCTGGTTACTGAAATAACTGAAATAAAGATAATAATTTGTCCTGAACCGGCTCTATGACTTCTAGGAAACCTCATTCAAAATGACAATCTAAAGAATGAACAAGGATCAGACAGCTTTCTAAGAAAGACACGTAACAGGTTTAACATGCATAATTCAAGGAAGTATGACTGATATGGGTGTGTGCATTTGTGTGTTTGTTGCATGAGTCACCGGTCACCTTACTGTATTCAGATATTTGCACTAGCTCATTTCCATGGCTTGGTGGGCATCCATGCATAAACAGGCTAACTACTTTATTTACTTTATCACTGTGGTAAAATATGATACTATGTCCACATGTTGTTAATGTCACATTGGGTGTGTGACTGCATACACTGACCTGGTTTGGATTGGTATTCTAACGTTGTATTTAAATGAAGGATGTGTTGCCAGCCAAGATACCAACGGTATTGCAAAGTGACAGCAATCAGACAGCTTTAACTAAGCTAATACAAAGAGTGCATTGCAGACTTAGTATATGTGTGTGGAACAATGGACTTTAAAGCTCCCTGAGAGACAAAGGGAATGGTGCATTATTCATAATGCATAATGTATTGCACAAACCCATTAACAATACCTGATGTTTTAGAATGTGTATGTCTCTGTGTACGCGGACGCAACAAGCACACACCTGGCTTGCACCAGCACCACTCCCCATATTAGTTGTAATAAAGTCGATATATCATTTGTCATACTTCATTCTTTTTTCGTGATAAAACAAGATCTTTTATTTGACAAAGTGGCATTGTGTTCACTACATTTTAGGTTTAAAAAATGACTGTATGCTACACCACAAAAGGGATAGTTGTAGACTTGTTTTGTTTTTGTTGTCACCACTGGCAGCAACGTGCCTTCCTTAATAGAACGAGGCTGCTGGAGCACAAGGCACTGTAAACTGTAAAATGCTATGGCCTTAAAACCATTGTGAAAAATGTAAAGCCATATCACATCACTAGACTAGATTACAATGCTTCAAAGAAAACATCCATTGGTAGTGAGTTTGTAAATTATATATTTGCAAGTTTGGAATAAATGCCGATAAAGAGAATACAAAACAAACACACTTTGATTATAATAAAGAAAGAAGAATGTGAATGTGTCTATACATTTATATACACAAGGGTATTGTATTAAGACATAAAGTGACTTTTTTTAAACGCTTAGCTCAACAACAAAAAAAAGCTTGAAACACAAGTTTTTTTCTTCTGCATGTATATGAAAACATGAAACAATGTAATAGCATTAGAAGTAGTATAGTAATCGTGGGTGTGTGTCTAAATTAAGGGAATGAGATAGTTGATATGTCAATAAAAAAAACACCACTCCTTACTCAAAAAGCCATTACAATGGAGAATGGTGGTAAACTACAAAGCCCAGGCAGTCCACTGTGCCAACATCCTATGACTTGTGCTGCCACTTCCAAGGCCTGGGCAGGGTGCCGTGAGTTTGCCAAGTAAGTGACAAAAAAAAAAATACCGGTTGTGTTTGTAGAATATTGAAAATTAAAAGTGTAGGGTAAAGTATTTATGAGCACCACTAATCTACTGTACATAATATAACACAATATTAAGTAAAAAAAAACACAGGTAAGTCTGCTGAGACTGCGGACGGTCTCATTTGACCGCTCTCTTAGTAATTCAGTAAAACTACAAAAAAAAAACAATATGTATGCAAGTGGGGGTTAAAAAGCATATGGTCCCAATAAAAAAAAAAGATTGTGTCCCTGAGTGAGTGTATACCTATGCAAACATGCGTGTGTTCATGTAAATGTATATTATAGTATATTTGTGTGTGTTTGAGTGCACGTGTCTGGGTTTGACAGAGAGAGAGAGAGAGAGAGAGAGAGAGAGAGAGAGAGCGCGAGAGAGAGAGAGAGAGAGAGCGAGCGAGAGATTGTGCATGGCTTCTCTAGATGGTCTCAACATAATTGGCAGGGAAGAGTCCTTGGCGGCCATCTTTGCTGCATCCCCTCCACCAGGCATTGTCCACGGTCTCCACATCACTGATGATGTCGCCAGGTTCAAATGAGATCTCTGATTCGTCCTCTGGGGAGAACACACAGTGGATTACTATTGTTTCCTAACAGACGTTCGGTTGAACTAACTCTTACAGTGATTCCTCGTACCTGCTTGATAGTCATAGAGTGCCCGCACGCACAGCTGTCTTTCTGGTAGAACCTGAAAGACACAAAGAGCGACAGCAAGTTATAACTTGAATCCTTTGTCAAACAATGCACACTTACGGAGATTGAAATCTCTTTCCCATGTAGGCACATGGCAATGTGTAATTTTAGAAAAGAATTCTCAGAATGTTGGTATGAAGGTTTTAGTCATGTGCAACATTTTCCCAGTAAGAGCCATATAATGTCCTGTTCTCTCAAAAAAGAATTACTGAGCCATTTGAAACTATATGATCTATGTTTTTGTAGTTGGGGACTTTGGGTGGCTAATATGGTCACCTCTTTGCCATTCTCACAGAGGTCCTCTTGCTCATATTCGATGATGCAATCCTCCACTCTGGAGTGCATGTCACAGCTACCAGCTAACTCAGGGGGGCTGCTGCCTGTGTCAGACAGACTCATGGATCTTTCTGTAAAGAAAAGGCACAAACATACACATTATTAATGTATTACTGTATATGTATTAGGGGTGTGCAGAGATAGCCGGATTTGGAATCATATTATCCGTATTAAGATTACTATTCGGCAAATCACCGGACGTGAGCGGGGTTGACATTACATGTTACTAAAGGCCTGAATCTAGATTAGTAGATTAAATGATGCGTGTAAAAGTGCTTTACACAATTTAGCCAAAGGTATGCTTTAGAATCAAACATTTTATTTTAAACTATACTGTTTTGAACCCTACCACACACCCCAACTGAGGAGACCTAGCAATCTACAAACTTACCTTGCTTTAATTTTGTGTTAATCAGTTGATATACTGTATTTGTCTGTGTGGCTTTTTATAAAACTAAGTAAATATACACATAAAAATTACGTATCTTTGGCATATGTCAATTTGTCTAATTCATGGTGCGTCAGCTAAAGTTCAGCCGGTCAACTTGAAGTCTGTGTGCCGTTATACGTAAGTAGCCGTCATACAGCGCGTTGCACACACTAATCACTAACACACCTGTTCACGATCAAATATCAGCTCATGAGGGAGGGGAGGGGAGCGCGGGGGGGTATTTATATGGCCTGTTGTCAAAGCTAGTTTCTGTGCTTGTTAGATGAGGTGATAAGAAATGCTCCCACCTCCACCCCAACTGCCAGCTTAGTCTGCTAACAAGTTTAGCTAATGTGTCCAAAAGGGGGTCGATGTACGTGTGCTCCCTGCCTCAGGATGTTGTCCGAAAGCTTCAATATGTAGCAGACCCAACCATGCCAAAACTCATGCATATGCATACTTAATAAATGTTTAAATCGGAGAGTTTGTCTGACTGAAATATTTTATTCTGAAGTATGAACTGACCTGCACCAACAATATTGAATGGGAACAATACAAAAATCACACAAATGCCAAAGCTACTCCCAAATGTTAAAGCAACATAATTTTATTGTAAACAATGCACTTCCTTAAGCCCACAGAGGTGACAAATAGAGGAATTCAACCGGCAATAAAGAATTGGTCTGCAAACACTGGGCCGACTAGTTCACACATTTGTCACCCCGCTCTTGAAAGTCACATATATGCATGTAGAATAGGTTTTAACTTGTAGTTTTAAATGTTGTCGCTAGCTATTTAAGCATAGGTATATATGCATATAAGCATTCACAGACGAAAAAAAGAGAAGAAAATGTATAATTTACTACTTTGTGAACGATCCGATTCGGAAACTATCTGTTTAAAAAACACTATTTGGGTGTTCCCGAATAATGTATTCAGATTTGGGCACACCCCTAATAATTATGTAATATTGTATGCAATGTAGGAAAGGGAGGGGCACGTACCTGTGCCATTATGGTCCAGCAGGTCCTCTCCATTTGTCAACCCATTGGTTGCTCTGATAACTACATCTTGAGTGATTTGCTGTGGAATAACCTCCTTAAGATCTGTTATAATAAATAATGTGCAAACAGCATTGTTTTTATTATTTAACAGAAACAGTAAATAATTGAAAAGAAATAAACATACTGTGTCCTGTGGTATGTACCTTTGACAGAGGGCTCCTGCTCATCCTCTGAGAGCTGGGCTGACAGCTTAGCCGGAGTCATGGCGTAATTTAATTGGTCCTTCGCTTGTCTATCTAACTCTGCCCCTCCTCCCTCTCGTACTGCTGCCAGAGGCTCCTCCCCTAAGATGTTAGATTTCTTTGCTGGCTCCTCCTCCATTACCATTGCAGTCTGGCTCGGTTGAGTTAAGCCCACACAGGACTCTGGTTTGGCCTTGTCTGCCTCCTCCTCCTCCTCTTCTTCCTCCCCCTCATCCTCCTCCTCCACTAGCACAGCCTGGGCTGTGTATCCAGCCTCCAGACCCAGCTCAGTGTGCACGAAGGTGGCCTTGTATTGTTCTGGGGAGAGGGAAGTCAGCCACACAATGTTCTTGCTCGTACAGTATCACATTGAAACAACATAAAGGGTCTTTTCATGACTTTTCCTTTGTAGGCTGAGAACACAGTCAGCTAAAAGGTGGTCCTACCTGTATTATGGGATATGGTATCTGGTGTGGTCTCCAGGGACACCGGGCAGGTTGTAGACAGCTCAGGCTGGAGGTGGGTTTGGCTCTCTCGGGGATGGGGTGCCAGAGCTGGGGCCCGTGCCTGGCCCTGGAGAGGGCTGTCCGGGGGAGTTGGAAGCATAGCTTGGGGAGCACGGTCTGGGGGAGACCTGGGTGACAGGGAGGATAGGAAACCCGGGGATGCAGGAGGGGCCGAGGGCTGGGGAGACGGGGCGCCTTTGGCCCGGGAACTAGAGCTAGCCAACGGAAGAGTAGGCAGGGCGGACACTGGAGGAGGGGTGGGCCTGAGGGGGGACGTGGGAGGGGACATTATGGGGGCTTTGGGCCTCACAGGGTAGGTGAACGGATGGAAGGTGGAGCTGGCAGGAGATATGGGACGGAGCAGCGGAGAGGGGGGGGCTCGGAAGAAGGGGGAGACCAGGGTGGGGCTGCGGGGGGAGGTGGGGCCGTCGGACCTGCCAAAGGTGTACCCCGAGTCGGTGAGGCTGCGCTGGTACCTTCTAAGTGGAGGTTTGCCTAGACAAAAAGAGGAGCGAGGGATGAACAGAAAGGAGGGAATAGAAAACATGCTCTCTTTGTTCATTTGAACACATTGGAAACAAACGTCTGCCCCCCC